>JAOVVI020007493.1:0-14826 GCA_028571085.2 Nepenthes alata | reverse complement strand
TCGAGTGTCACTCCAATATCCTTCATCCATCTTTAACAGCAAGTTTAATGAAAACTCAGTTCTTAGTTCATATCTTTAAATGGCCGTTCGTCGTAGTTCGAAAGTCGTAGAGTTCCACTTGCTGTTCGGATTACATGCGTTGTCAAAATTCTTTTCTTAACAGACGGAGTTCAAAAGCCGGAGCCCTTTTCAGAAACTGGAGTTCTTTTTCCACAAAGTCAAAGCTCAATAATCAGAGTTCTTAAAAATCCAGAGTTCTTTTTCGTTTAAAGTCCGAACCTTTAAAATTCAGAGTTCAAAATATGAAGCTCTAGAATTTGGAGTTCAAAATCCGAAGATCTAGAATCCGGAGTTCAGAATTCGAAGCTCTAGAATCCAGAGTTCAGAATTCAAAACTCTAAAATCCGGAGTGCAAAATCCGAAGCTCTCAAACCGTAGTTCTTTTAAAGTCTGACGTTCCAAAATTCGGAGTGCAAAATCCAGAGCTCTAAAACCGAAATTCTTTTAAAGTCTGAAGTTCCAAATTCTGAAGTACAAAATTCGGAGCTCTAAAATCGGAGTTCTTTTAAAGTTTGAAGTTCTAAAATTCGGAATGCAAAATCCGGAGTGATCTTTCCTTGAACATGAAATTACCAGATTTCATATAATTTATCAATCTTTAAGCAAAACATCAGAAATATCATGATTTCTTGGTAATCATGCAATTTAGAACAATCTTTCCTTAAATCAGATGAATATAACATATTTCATACATAGAACAAACTTCATACATACTGAAACATAAAATTCATAAAAATATCAGATAAAAGAAACAGAACAAACTTCATACATAATTTCATAAAAAAATCAGATAAATGAAACAGAACAAACTTCATACATACTAAAACATAATTTCATAAGAATAGCAGATATATTCGTATCGTAAATATTCATAATCATAAACTTTAAAACAGGGCAAGTATTCTTGCCTGGGTTTCTTCTACTTCACCTTGATCTTTTGGCCTTCTGTTACTAGCAACTCTATTAGGTGTCTTCTTATCATTCTTCTAGTTCTTATTTATAGGCCTTAGATCTGATAACCGTCATTAATGATTGGCAGTACAAGAAAAATGCTTCTAATTAATGATGACCATTATTAAATGATTGGCAGTACAGGAAAAATATTTCTTATTAATTTTTTAAAAAGTTTCCTTATTAATTAGATCATTTATGATTTTATATTTCCACGGAGTTCATTAATTTCTAGTTAACTGAACCTAACGGAATTAAGATTTCTCAATTTATTCATGACTCACAGAATTTAGCTTTCTCATGTAAACACATTCATTTTCATCTACATGACTTTCGGTCAACACATGTTGACCGAATTTATCAACTTCTACACCGGCCTCCAACACTCAAAGTCGGCAAGCCGAACTTCTCTTTATCAAGTAAAAGCCATACTCGATTTTCATCAAATAAAAGCCGAACTTGATTTTTATCAAATAAAAGCCGGACTTGATTTTCATCAAAAAAATTTAGACTTCTTTGCTGGACTTGATTTTCATCAAGAAAATTCGGACTTCTTTTTTATCAAGTAAGGGCCAAACTTAATTTCATCTTAAAGCCGATTAACTTTTATTATTACATTTTCCTTATAAGGACTTGATGACTGAAATTTCCTATGTTCTAGAATTTGGGCTGTAATGGTGGTCCTCATCGACGATCGGGGTCGTGGTCACGATGATAAAGTCAGCCAGGGTCTACCCCTTGATGGTAGGCTTAGGCCAAAATTCAATGTCAAACTCTCTCAATTTGATGGCCCACTTAACTAGTCGTCCAAAAATATTGAGTTTCTGAAGGATGCCCTTCAACGACTGGTCGATCAGGATGACCACACAGTAAGCCTGAAAACAGGGTCTTACCTTTTGGGCAGAGAAGACGAGTGCCAGAGCTATCTTCTCGGTGCATGGGTAGCGGGTTTCTACATTGGTTAACATTTTACTCACATATTTGACTGACCGCTGCGCATAAGAATCCAGGCGTATTAGAACTGAGCTAAAAGTCGCCTCTAATACCACCAAGTAGAGGTACAGCTCTTTTCTGTCCCTTGGTGATGTCATCAACAGCGGATTGGCCAGGTACTATTTTAGTTCATCAAAGGCGGCCTGGCACTCTGTCGTCCACTGAAATTCATTTGCCTTCGTCCCCCTCTGAATCTTAGAGAAAGGCTGATACTTGTCTTCCGACTTAGGCAAGAAGTAGGAAAGCGACACCAGTCTTCCGATTAGTCTTTGGACATCCTTGACACGCCGTGGTGGAGACATATTCATGAGAGCCTTGATCTTCTCTTGGTTTACTTCAATCCATCGCTAAGAGCCAATGAAACCCAAGAATTTTCCTAAGAACACTCCAAAAACACACTTCGATGGATTTAACTTCATCTGGTGCACACGCAGTACCTCGAAACATTCAGCCAAGTCGTGAATATGGTAGCTAATAGTCTTTCTCTTAACAAGCATGTTATTCACATACACCTCCATATTACAGCCGATCTAATTCTTGAATATTTTATTCACGGGCCTTTGGTAAGTTACGCCTGCGCTCTTCGGATCGAAAGGTATGACCTTGTAGTAGTAGGTGTCTTAATTGGTCATGAACGAGGTGTGCTTCTCGTCCTCTGGAGTCATCCTAATCTGATTGTAGCTTGAGTACATGTCCATAAAACTCAACAACTCATGTCCAGAAGTGGAGTCTACTAGAAAGTCAATCGTGGACAAAGGGAAGCTATCCTTTGAGCATGCTTTGTTGATGTCAGTGAAGTCGACGCACATCCGTCATTTTTCGCTGTTTTTCTTAACTAAGACAATGTTGAAGAGCAAATTGACGTACTGGACTTGCCTGATGAACCTGGCATCCAACAACTTCTTCACCTCTTCCTAGATGGCTATGAGCTTTTTGACGGAGTTGTTTCTCTACTTCTATCTAACGAGCTTGTAGCAGAAATCGAGATACAACTTATGGACCATTACTCTGGCCGAAATCCCCGATATGTCGATGGGCATCCACATGAAGACATTCGTGTTCCGCCTCAAGAAGGATATCAACTCATCATGTAGAGGTCCGACGAGTGAGCCCCTTATCTATACACACTTCTCTAGGTCCTCCAGATTCAACAGTACGAGGCCGGTGGCCTCGTCGGACTATGCCTATTGTACGGTTGCCTCGTCTCAATGGTCCAACTCTTCTGCGGGCCTTTTACTGCCGCCTAGGGTTATCTGCAACATGTAGAATGTTCACCCAGTTACTTGGTCGTCAAACACCTCACCAATACTGCATGTTGTTGGAAATTTTATTTTCAAATGCGATATTGAGGTGACGGCTCCAAACACTACTAGGCACGACCGGCCTAGGATGGCAGGTCAATAACCAAGAAGGTGAGTGTGCGACTCGGCATCTTGGAGTACATGCCCAATGTAACTTATAATTGTATTTCCCCTTGGATGATTACTCGATCATTATCTAGGCCATATAATGGCCTTTCAACCGGTTTAAATTGATTCTTTTTTATCCTAACTTAAAGAACACATCGAGGTATGAAAAATCCCTTGAACTTTCATTATCAATGAAAATTTATTTTGGTTGGTAGTCAATAGTACTGTCTGAAATGACTACAGATACAACCAGGGATCAGTATGTGGAAAAATTACATGTGTCATGCCATTATCATTGAAACTAATGACATTTTTCTCCACCCTTTGCTTCTTGAACCTACCTTACCTCTCCTGGTGATCTGTCTTGTGGGCCTTAGGAGGCCTGGTGGTCACCATGTTGACCACACCAGCTGCGATTCGATTTTGCTGTTGGGGCTGATTGAACCTTTCTCCACCTGAGGCATCAGAACTTTGCACAGGGTTCCTCAGGAACCTTGTGAGATAACCCCTTCGAATCAGCTCCTCAATCTCCTGCTGAAGCATCTTGCATTCTTTCGTGGTGTGTCTCGATGATCAATGGAAATTACAATACTTAGCCAGATTACCTCCCTCCGTGTTCTTTAGTGGCTTTGGCCACTTAACAAACTTTTTTCCACGAATCTGCATGAGGACGTTGGCCCATGTGTTGTTTAGTGTAGTCAGGTTGACAAGCCTGTACTCCTTTCGATTCGATTTCCCAGTCCTGAGTTGCTTCCTTCAGGGGTTGTCACCACCCTCGTTCTTCCTCTTTCCCTCAGTCGAGAAAGTGTGAGGCTGGTTGGTCCTCTCTGGACGCTATGCCTCAATGACCTCTTCAGTGGCCATGTATGCCCGGGTGATGGCTTCTACTTCTTGAAAGGTTTGCAAATTTTTATAGGCCAAATGCTTAAAGAAGTCACCCGCCCCTAACGTAGAGATGAAGTTGGCAGCATCATCTAAGACAACTTCATCTCTTCGATGAGCTTGGGGATTCTCCAAGTTTCTACCGTAAACTACTCCAAGAACTTTCTTCGGTTCTCACCCTGCTTCTGCCTGATGTGGTCAAGAAGAGATCGATGAGATCCCAGAAACTCCAAATCGAGTTTGAAGGAAGTCGATAGAATTAGATCCGGGCGTCTCCCTTTAAGGTGAGGAAAAAATATCGGCACATTACCGCCTCCTCCAGGCCTTGGAAGCTTAAAAGGGTGTGGAAGTGATCCATGGGATCAGTGCTCCTATCATAGGGATCCAAGCCAGCATCTTGAACTTGGTCGATATTGGTAGAATTCGGATCTCCATGGTTAAGGGAGGTCTCTTTAGATCGGCTGCGTGCTCCTCGTCAACCTTAAACGCGCAGTTTTAGATTTTCTCAACCTTTTTCCTCCACTCGGGAGGAATTTTCAAATCTCTTTGGGTTGAGACAAGTCTTCAACTCCATTCTTTTTGCAATGTGGTGCATCGTCGATCGACAGTACCATCTGAAATGAGTACAAATACAACTAGGGAATCAGTATATGGGAAAATTACATGTGTCATGTCATTATCATTGAAACTAATGACATTTTCCTACACCCTCTGCTTCTTGTGCCCTACTTGCTTTTCCTGGTGATCTGTCTGGTGGGCCTTAGGAGACCTGGTGGTCACCATGTTGACAACATCGGTTGCGATCTGATTTCGCTATTGGGGGTGATCGGACCATTCTCCGCTTAAGGCATCGAAACATAGCTCAAGGTTTCTCAGGAACCTGTGAGACGACTCCTCGAATCAGCTCCTCAATCTCCTGCTAAAGCATCTTGCATTTTTTTGTAGTGTGTTCTAGAGATCAATGGAAATTACAATATTCGCTGGATCACCTCCCACTGTGTTCTTTAGTGGCTTTGGCCACTTAACAAACTTTTGTTCATGAATCTGCATGAGGATGTTGGCCTGCGTGTTGTTTGGACGAGTCGAGTTGACGGGCCTATACTCCTTCCGAATCAGTGGCCCAATCCTGACTTGCTTCCTTCGGGGGTTGTCGCCGCCCCTATTCTTCCACTTTCCCTCGATCAAGAAAGTACGAGGTTGGTTGGTCCTCTCTGGACGCTTTGCATCATTGGTCTCTTCAGCGGCCACGTATGCCCAGGTGATGGCTTCTACTTCCCGAAAGGTTTGTGGATTTTGTGGACCAAGTGCTTGAAGAAGTCAACCGCCCCTAACGTAGAGATGAAGCTGCCAAGCTTCATCTCTTCAATGAGTTTGGGGATTCTCGTAGTTTCTGCCATGAATCGCTCTAGGAACTTTCTTTGGTTCTCGCCCTACTTCTGCCTGATGTGGACAAGGTGCCACGGCTATTTCTTTTCTCGACAGCTGAAAATGTACTGGGCTAGGAAGAGATTGGTGAGATCCTAGAAACTCCAAATCGAGTTCGAAGGAAGTCAATGGAACTAGATCCTGGCGTCCCCCTTCAAGGTGAGGGAAAAACATCGGTACATTGCCACCTCCTCTAGGCCTTGGAAGCCTAAAAGGGTGTGGAAATGATCCATGGGATCGATGCTCCCATCATAGGGATCCAAGCCGACATCTTGAACTTGGTCGGTATTGGTAGAATTCGAATCTCCATGGTTAAGGGAGATCTCTTTAGATCAGCT
Organism: Nepenthes alata; assembly: GCA_028571085.2. Lineage (NCBI taxonomy): Eukaryota > Viridiplantae > Streptophyta > Magnoliopsida > Caryophyllales > Nepenthaceae > Nepenthes > Nepenthes alata. The sequence continues at coordinate 8,768 of JAOVVI020007493.1, read as the reverse complement.
ATGTGCTCCTCGTCGTTCTTAAACACGCAGTTTTAGATTTTCTCAACCTTTTTTTCTCCACTCGGGAGAAATTTTCAAATCTCTCAAGGTTAAGATAAATCCTCAACTCCGTTCTTTTTACAGTGTAGTGCATTGTTGGTCGGCTACTACTACTTGTGGATTAGATGATCCAAGAAGCTCCCTCCTGCGTGTGAGGCCTTTGTTCGTCCCAAGGGTACAGGGAATTTCTTCTTTCAAGGATCTCATCTGAAGTCCCACAGCCCAAGACCCCCTCAAGCCTTAAATGGCTCTGGGTGTTGGAGGTCGTTGGGATGTGAGAGTTTTCCAGCTTTGAGGACTTCTTGGTTGGCCTCTTCTTCCTCTAGCCTCCTTGCTTGGAGGTCAAAATAGGAGTTGACGAGGACTGAGCCCCCTAATTCTTCTTGCCTTGGTATGTGTAGAGCATTTGGAGTATCTGAGACATTTTGTTTTTCTGCTCTGCCATGGCCAAGAAATTTAGGGCAGGCTACTCTTCGGCCTGACTATTAGCTAAGTGGTCATGGTCGAGAGAGGCAGCCACTCTAATGGGAAGCTAGCTTAAGCCCTAGTGTTCACCATTTTATCGGATGATATTGATTTGAAAGATGTAGTTGATCGACTTTTAGTCAGCATTTCCACAGGTGGTGCCAATGATGCGTCCTAGATATAAATTTTGAACTGGTTTGGGTCGAACTATTCGTTAGATTTTAGTCTCCGTCCGTCGAGCATAGAATCCTGCAAGCCACAACTCTAAGCAAGAGGTTAGGTGACGGTAAAATTTAATTCCACCAAAAATACTCCGACGCTCAAGTCAGTAAACAGCCTTCCAATGATGAAATAATAAAAAACAATGAATGCAAAGATGGATACTGTAAGTGTGTTTGAGAGCAACGGTGGGAGGTGCACCCGTGGAGAAAGTAGCTTGGGATGTGGATTCTAGTAGAAAGCGAATTCTCTCAATACTGAGCTCGCGTGAAACTAGTAGGAGAGAGAAAAAGAGTGTTGGGATGCTTAAGAGCTTGAAGAACTTTTGTTAACTTGAGTACTCAAATGAGCATTTCTTGCATTGTTTAGCGTACTTTTGAGCATATCTATGGAGTGAGTCTCCATGGCTTTTTATAGCCGCGGGCTTCCACTGCCTTCCTTAGGTGGCGAGGAAGGATACCCGTCTTCTGTGGGGATCGTTATCTTTCTTGTGGGGATCCGGGTGCCATTCTTGATTGTAACGGTTTGGAAGGAGGATCCCTTTCCTTCCGCATGTAGCGACTATTAAAGCGCCCTTTGTGGATCGCGCACTGATTTGTACGCCTTTCTCTTAGGATGTGCTCTAATTCTGAGAGGTTGCCGTTATAGATGAGATTTTCTTTCTTGGAGATGTAGATAAGTAGGGCAGACAACCGTCGAGGCTTGGAAAGGTGCTTGTGGACCGATTTAGACATGGGCCATGACCGGCCTACTTGCTGCTTCTCCGGCAACGTTGACCGTCACAGGTACAAATAGGCCGCTATTGATTTGGGCCACTTGCCCCTCTTGGGCCAGCCCGCTGCTAGCGTTCCCATTAGATTTTTTTTTATATTATATTATATTTAGATTTGTATTTAGGACTTGTATTGAGATATTTTGTATATTTTCATTTATTGTGGCTTGTATAAGTTAGAAATAGTATATCAATTGTACTTTTGTATAGATTTTATACTGTGATGGTTTATATATCTATTGGATTTTTGCCTTGCGAATATGATTGGATTAAACATGTTATAATTTATTTAGAGGTTAGGCCATATTTAATTCAATCAAATCATGTGTCCGCTACTATTTATTTGTATTTTATTATTTGGATTCTTATGGGTTTGAGTCTAACCCTATATTTATATTATTTGAGTTTTAACTGTTTATTGTTGTCATTAATTATTGTGTTCTTGAATTAGAATCATGACAACAATTCTATGAGAGAAAGTTAAAAAAAAAAGTCTTATATGATTTTGATGAACTAAACATTTACGATTTGTTGTGTGAAAAGTATTAAAAATATCAAAAGAAAAATGAATTGGTTTTAGTCGGTAGGATGATTATTTGTCAACGAGGGCCTGATTGACTAATATGATAGATCGAATGTTCCAACAATAAGACATGGAGTTGGTGAAAAGGAAAGGAGCTAGAAACCCAAAGCAAGGCTTGATGCCCTTTGATTTCTTTACAAAACAAACAGGAGAGTCCCTAAGTTTTTGAGTGACTCATATATTATTAAGGTAGATATTTGGATTCATAGAGTAGAAAAGGGTTTGAGTTTCAATTTTTTTGATGAGTAGAAAGTCAATTTATCATCTACAAGTTAGACAAAGACGCCAACCAATGGTGGGCTATGCAGAGGAGGATCTTGTTGATGGAAAATGAAGAAGTTTTTCATAATTTATTTTTGGAGACTTCATAGAGAAATAATTTTTGACAGGTGCCCATGAGTGAAGAGAGGACAAATTCACCCATTCCAGATAAGAAAACAGGATAGTACCAAAGTATGATGCCAAGTTTACAAAGCTGCTCCACTTTTTCCTACACATCATTGTGAAAGAGGCTAAGAGGGCGAAGAAGTTTTTGCAAGGATTTCAAAATTTGATTCATAAGTAGTTGGTGCCATAGCAGTTAACAACATATAATGAAATGCTCAACCTAGTTTTGCTTATTTAACAAGAGTAGGGAAGAGCTAAATTTTATGAGAAGAGATGGTGGGTCGAGGAGGTCAAATTTTATGTTAGGAGGATACCATTCAAAATCCAAACTGTAAAATAAGGGAAGGCTATTAGAGTCTAATCATCATCAACGAAGCCACAACACTCTAGGCCAATGTGCAACCACAATGGCAAGCACCACCTAGGGAAATAGTGTCACCACAAATTAGAGCTTGTTTTAATTATGGCAAAGCTTGTCATATAACCAAGGATTGTCCATTTTTATCAAAGCATACTAATTAGAAGTTGGTTGTTCCAAGAAAGACTTATACAGCATTGACAAAGGATGCTTGTGCCGATCGGATGGTGATTAAAGAAAACATGCTAGTCTTTAATTTTGTGACTCACGTGATGATTGATTTGAGTATATGTATTTATTTGTGGCTCTTAAGTTTATTTGCAATTTGTGTTCATCCCTTCAAATTTTGGATTATACTTTAGTTGCATCTACATTGATGGGAAGATCATTGATGGCGAATATCTTGCATCTTGAATGTTTGATTTGTGCTAGTGGATTTAGATTACCAGCTGATTTGTTTTTACTATAGATATATGATTTTGATGTCATTTTGAGAGTGAATTGGTTGTCGTACTGCCACACAAGTATTGACTGTTTCAATAAGATGGTTTTATTTTGTATTTTTTTATATGAGTCTTTTAAATTTAAAAAAAAAATACTAGGCAAGAGTCATCAAGTTTAATATCAGCTCTGCATGTGAGCCATTTGATGCGTGATTGGTCCCTAGCTTATTTGTCTTATGTTACATGTGTTGATGGTCATAGTGTATCCATTGAAAAAATTTTAGTGGCATGTGAATTTGATGATATCTTTCTTAACTAATTATTCAGATTATCTTTGTATAAATAAATTAAGTTTGTTATTGATGTGATCCACGTATCCTTACCTATTTTGTACGCTCCATATCAAATGAACCTATCTGAATTAAAGAAGTTGAAACAATAGTTGGAGAAATTGTTGGAGAAATGTTTATCTGATAGAGTGTATTCTCATGGAGAGCACCAGTACATTTTATGAAGAAGGATTAATTGATGAGGTTGTGTATTGATTATAGAAAATTAAATTATATTAAAATAAAAAATAAATACCCATTATTGAGAATTGATAACATATTCAATCAGTTATAAGAAGAATAATTTTTATTCAAGATCAATTTACATTCGAGGTATTATCAATTGAGAATCAACTGTGAAGATATATTTAGAATAACATTTAGAATAAGGTACAACCATTATGATTTTTTAGTGATACCATTTGGATTGACTGACATACCTATAGATTTCTTGAATCTTATGAATTTGATGTTCCAATCATACTTATATTTGATTTATGGAAGTGTTTATTGATGACATTCTTATCATCAATTTTGAGGAGCATTAGGCTCTTTTAAAAACTGCCTTGCGGATATTAAGAGATAGGCAGCTATTTGTAAAATTAAGAAAATATGATTTTTGGTTGAATGAGGTATCTTTTATTAGACACATTATTTCAAAAGGGGGAGTATCGGTGGATCCAAAGAAGATCTAAGCAATGACTAATTAGGTTCAATTTATGAATGTTGCAAAAGTTTATAATTTCCTTAGGTTGACTCGATATTTATATGCTTCATTGAAAATTTTTTGAAAATTGATATACCTTTGATGCATGTAAGTCAAAAGGGGGTGACTTTACATTAGGATGAGGAAAATGATAAAAGATTCAAAGAGTTAGAGAATTGATTGATTTCTACACCAATTTTAGTAATTTCAGAGGGTATTAGAGGTTTTGTAGTTTATTATGATGCTTCAAAGAAAGGTATGGGTTATGTTTTGAAGCAATGTTATAGGATTATTGCCTACTTGTCAATGTAGTTTAAGATATATGAGTAAAATTATCCTACTTATAATTTAAAATTGGAACAGTTATATTTACTTTGAAGATTTTGGGGCATTACCTGTGTGAAGAGAAGCTTGTTAATTTTTTCAATTACAAAAGTTTAAAGTATCTAGTTTCATAGGAGTTGAATATGAGTGAACGTTATTAGATGGATTTGTTAAAGTTTTTAACTATGAGATCTAACGTTAGCCAAGAAAGGTAAAGATTGTCATGGATGTGTTGAGTTAAAAGTCTTCAGGTATGATAGCCTACATGATAATTAAGAAATGAAAAATGTTAGATGGGATGAAAAATTATAATATTCATTTACATTCTCATTGCTCGAGGATGATGCTGTCATATTTTTAGATTCAACCAAGGATTTTGAAAACGATTAAGGAGTATCAAAGAAACGATTTGTATTAAAGAGATATTATCGGATATTTAAACAGCAGGTCACTAGCAAATTTTAATATTTGGGCACATAAAGTTTCCAAATTTCAAGACCATATTTTTGTGCCAAGAATTAGATATTCGAAGAAGGAAATTTTAAATAAGGCCTATAGAGTAAAGAACGTCATTTACCTCAAAGTTAATAAAATGTACCAAGATATGAAGAATATCTTTTAGTGGAGGGAAACAAAGTGAGAGATAGTTGCTTATATAGGAAGATGTATAATGTGCCCACATGTTAAAATTGAATATCGAAAGATTATTTAATTGGAAGCAGATAGTTGCCTATTCGTAATTGGAAGCGGGAAGATGCCATGATGAATTTTGTTTCAGATTTGCCTATGACATTAATGAATCATTATTCGATTTGGAGAATTATAAACAGACTAACAAAGTCGATTTATTTACTTCTTATGATGATGTCATTCTTTAGAAACCATTCAGCACGTTTACATATCAATAAAATTATGAGATTGCATGGAATTCCTACTTTAATCATTTTTAATGGAGACTCGAGGTCCACATCCGAGTTTTAAGAAAGTTTGCATAATGAGTTGGGTATATATTTGAAGTTCAGCACAACATTTTAACTCAAAAAAGATGGACAGTTGGAGAAGATGATTTAGATTTTTTGATGATATGTTGAGAGCCTCTATTTTAAAAATGAAAAGAAATTGGAAAAATTATTTACCGCTTATTGAATTTGTTTACAATAATAGCTATTAGTCCAACATCAAGATGATCCCATTCGAGGGTTTGTTTGGAAGGAGATATTAATTTTCTATCCATTGGGAGATAATTAGTGACTAAAAACTTTTAAACCTTGATATCATTCAAGACACATCAAATAAGATCAAATAATTTGGAGATATCTGATAGTTGTTCGAAGTCATCAAAAAAGTTACTGATTGTTGGAAATAGATTTTAGTTTTGATGTGGGCAACCATGCATTTTTAAAAGTATCTGTAACGAAATAAATTTTAATATTTGGAATGAAAGAAAAATTAAAATAAAAATTTATAGGGTCATTTAAAATTTTATAGTGAGTTAAAAATATGGCTTATATATTAGCATTACCTCCTAATTTAATGGACTGCCATAATATATTTCATATTTCAATGCTTCAAAAATGTGTATTTGATCACTCACATATTATTGAATATGAATCGTTGAAAATTGATGATATTTTATCCTTTGTTGAAGTTCTAATTTAAATTTTAGAAAGAAGATATCATATCTTATGTACTAAAATAATTCCATTTGTTAAAGTGTTTTGGAAAAACTATTCTTTTGAACTAGTGACTTGCGAATGTAGAAACGAGATTTGTGACAAGTATCCTTATTTGTATGCATAATAGGGTACTTAAACTTCGCAGACGAAATTTTATGAGTAGAAAGTCATAAGGCTCGATATTTTTACTATGATTTATTATATCATTATTATATATATTTGGTCAATTTAAAAAATAATTACATAATAAAAATTTAAAAGAAATAGGATTTCAAGAGAATTAGGCCTTGCACTTGATTGGCACCTATCTTCATACTCATGCGCGTTTAAGGTGGCAGTTATGTGCTTGATGGGCACCTATAGGGCGCTAATGCACGTTTTGATGAAATGTTGGCACCTCATTTAGTACTCATGTGCTCTTGTGTGTAAGTGTGATGCTTGATGTGTATTTATTTGGTGCTCATGCACCACACTAGTATTTAAGGTCTCGTATGTCTAGTTTTGATCATTTTTTTATAGGAAAAAGAGAGAGAAGAGAAAGAAAGAGAATGGAGAAGAAGAAGAAGAAGAAGAAGAAGAAGAAGAAGAAGAAGAAGAAGAAGAAGAAGAAGAAGAAAGAGAATGAATGAAATTTCAAAGTTTTATTGAGTCAAATCTGTCACAAACCCGAATCAAAGTAGGTCTAATCAATTATTACATGTAAAATTTAAAAAGAATGAGATTTTAAGGTTTTATCGAGTCACATCTGTCATGAACTTGAATTAAAGTAGGTCTAATTAATTATTATGTATAAAATTTAAAATCTCCAAGTAATTATATAACAATAAACAAAACCCAAATCGGGTGAGACATCACAGACTAACCAGAAAATTTTATCATTCAAATGATAATAATGAACTAAACTTAAAACCATCACAGGACCTCATTAGACAATCGTCCAAATAATATAATATATAAACTGCTCCACAAATATCATAAGAAAGGTGATAAACCAATCGATGCAACAAAAAAACCCAAAACACATAACCAAATTGTTCTCATATCATAATCAATGGCCTACACTCGGCCTATCCCAATATTCAAATCACATTTGATATAAATCTAAACTATAACGAGGTTAAAACTCATTGAATCGAACAAATAGCGATCTATTAGATCCAAATTCCAATAATGCATCTAAACTCACTAAATGTGAAGGGATACAAATAAAAAATATTAGTCTCAAATTTAACAAGTATCAATATATTACATAAAATAATATATATATATATATATATCCACAATCAGAAGGAGAATCTAATAACGTAAATAAAGCATATCAAACAAATTGTGTCAGACAAATCATAGAGTTTGAAAATGAACAAAAAAAATTTGAGGGTAATCGCGTACTCAAATCACAGTCCATATCAAAATGGTCCAATTGGGACATACTCAAATCAAATTGTGATCCGGAATTCAAATAACAAATGATGATCTAATATCAAATCTATATGAAGTGTGCACCGAACAAAATAAAATTTAAATCCAAATCATATACGAATAACAAATGCTATAATGAAATTGTATAATACAAAATATGATCTGTAACAAATCACATATTTAAATGTACAAGATTGACCAAATTTTTATCTATGGGCAAATTTATAAATCTTAAATCGAAATATAAATACAAATCTATGTTGAAATACAAAGCATGCACATAAATAGAGAACCAAAGATTTTCTTTTAAAAAATTAACTTGAAAAAGGGTTATACATACTCTCGATAATTTTAAACCAATCCATCTACATTTTAGGCAAGCAGATAAGGCCATCAATGAACACTATCTCCATAGATATGGAACTTACACACTAAATTTTATCCCCTATAATTTTAGGTGCAATTCTTAAATTTAGCTTATATATTAAAATGTCCAAATATATATATAATTTCTATAGTTATCTTACAATGATTCTCATTTGCAAAGAATAAGTTAAGTCTAGTTACGAACAAAGCATCTTCTTGCAGACAAAAGAGGAAGTCACATAATCACAAATATTTTTATCGGGAATAAAGTCTCCTTGTTAGGAGAAGCACCACATGTTAAATACTCAAATTAGATTATATATCGAATCACAAAGGTAGTGACCTCATCCCCGACACATGCATGTATACCAATATATGGTCTATGCAAATTTCATACTCATTCCATACAAATATACTAATATAGAATATATACGGATTCAAATATTTGTATAAATTTTCATAAAATTAATAGGACCCGCAAAAATCATAGAATACAAACAAAATCCCAGATCGACCGATAAATATTACAAGCATGTCCATAGAAAACAAATAGTGTAACTGAAACTAACATGCATGTACATAAAATCTCAAAAATATGAGTAAATATTATCAAATATAAAATTAAATAAATGATAGAGTATCTAGATATTTGTCTTAACCGCATACTAAGCAGATCTGACAA
>JAOVVI020007492.1:0-14826 GCA_028571085.2 Nepenthes alata | reverse complement strand
CATCTAACTATTCTTTTCAAGAAGCTTCTATAAACATCTAACTATTCTTCTCGAACCTCCAATCAACTTATAAATCTTATCTCCTACTTCAAGCCTTAAATTAAATATTGTGACTGATAGTCGTGAGTTCACACGCTTTCGCTGAGCCATTCTGATCGATTTTCAACCTAAGATCACAATCATGAGTCTGGAAGTAAGAATAACTTGCATTATCCTCATCTCGATAATGTACAAACGGCCAATCTCAAGAATGACATTCTAATAGATAAGTGATAAGCCAATTTCATCAGCTCATCTATCATCTACCTCAAATCTCGACAAACAATGAATTGTCTTTATCAGCAAAACTATCATCAACTAGCTCATCCTCATTCAAATGGCCACCTAATCCTTTACTATTTGAGGCTAACTCGAAACAAAATCTGGAAGGCTTTTTCTATTTGACTTCCTACTTTAGGCATGAATACACCTTGCCATGTATGTCGCGATCTCACACTTCATAATCTGCTTGCTAATTTTGACTCGAGGTCAAATCGCCATCAATCTCTCTCTCCACTCCACTAGGTGGAGAATCTTCGACATTCCTTCGAACTTGGACCACTCTAATTCAACCAAAGCTGTTGATGATCTCATTTGCTCATGAATTTTTATCTAATTAGCTTTCGAGCTTTCATCCAATCAACTCTGAAACTCTAATGAGAGAATTTTTTAAAGCATGTCTCCTCTTGAACGTGCAATAAGAAAGGCACTTTGTACCATAGGCTCAAGGTTGTTGGCTCAATCGCGTCTAACTTCATGATGGATCGTCCAAAAAGGGGCTTCATCTCTAATCTTCATAAAAGTTTCTCTTGCAGATAGGAGTTTTGTTCAAAATTCAATCCTAATAGTAAAGAGAGGAAATCCCTCTCGCCCAATTTTTCCACTAGCATCCTTGTCATAGCACTTCTACGCAAAATTCTCCACCCTGTGCCACATCCGGAACTTTTCTTGGATAATGTGCCCGACTATGTTAAATCCAAACATACCTAGATCTTTCTTAGGAGTGTTACTAAACACTACCAATCTTTCTGATCCATCAAAGATTGACAAAATCGACACCGATGATAATCTATTCTTCAATTGTTGAAAGATTTCCTCACAAATATCACTTCAATTAAATATCGATTGCCTCTATTCTAAGGGCACTAACAACACTATAATTCTCAAGAAATTTTCAACAAATCTCCTATCAAGACCAACTTGATCCAAAAAACTCTGCACTACTACGACCTTAACCGGTCTTTTTTAATTGCTACTACTTTCATCCTCTTCGGGTTCTCAAATATCACATTAAGAACCATATGATCCAAGATGTTGCCTTCTCAAAACCTGCAGCAGACTTTTCAATTGGATCTCATACTCCTCAAAATTCTTCAAATAAATTAGAATATCATTGATAAAATCATCACAAATAAAACCACCACAACTGACCCAAACACGGTAAGAAATCTAATCAATAATATCCATAAAAGATGCTAAAATATTCGACAACCTAAAAGCATCATCAAGACTTCACAATGACTACACATTGACCTGAGAGCCATCCTTTACACATCCTCCTACTTAATCTTCAACCAATGATCCCGAATATAGCTTGATCTTAGAGAAAATCTAAACTTCTCGGAATGGATCAAATAAATCATCAATTCTTGGGAGGTGACACATATTCAATTCCTAAATAATCTAAATATAAACCCATTGATCCATCTTTCTTCACCAAAGAGATTGAAGCACCTCACGCCAAGACACTTTGCCAAACAAAATATTTTTCAAATAAATTATGCAATTATTGTTTTGATTTCTTTAACTCAAACGGGACCACCTTATATGAAGCCTTTGAAATAGGGGCAAATCCAATACAATATCGATAGTAAATTGATTGCCTAATCCAAGAGCAATCTTGTCAAATTCTCTGAAAAAATATCTTTAAACTTACAGATGACTAAAATATTTTCAATAGTCACTGAATAACTCCCAAATATGACAATAGATACCAAATAAACTTGGCACCCATCTCTCAACATATAACTCGCTTGTAACGTCGAAAATTAACTCTTAATCCTTTTTACTAATTCTTTATTGGAACTCAGAGGACTCATATACTGAATGCAGAGTTAAACAGACTTACCGAAATAGTCTTCCATGAATGAGGATCTGGCTTTAACTTAATGAGCTGTAATTGTAAATGCTCCGCCTAGAATCGTCTGTTTTCTATCTATACGTTTGGAATTCAGACCCCTGGGATTCGAAAGATCCTTTGACATCTGATTGCAATTGAAGCAGATCCCACTCTGACGAAGTAAACTTGTTATGCAAGATTCTCCGACAAAATCTACACGCTGACCTCAAAAACTAAATTTTGGGGAGAAAGACATTGCTTCATCTAATTTTCCTTTAGCCTACCCTTTGGAGGACAAATGAGTCAATCTTTTAAGCTCTAACTCCAATGCTTTGATTTTTCTAAAAACGCTTCTCTCGAAATCGCTCCTACTCGATCAATAAGACCTAGTCTAGCTCCTCGTCATGAGTCCAATGTTAAAATGGCACCAACTGCTTTCAAATTGCATCTGGAACTCCTCAACTTTTATCCTACTTCAACAAATTTTTTAGATTCTTCAACTTTTTCCTGAATATTGCTTTTGGAGGCTAAACTTCATGCTCTTCGTCGATCAATTCTTTAGCGATGAAAGAATTGGTTGGACGATTATCTACCCGATCATAGCGATGACTGGGAATGGACAACCCCTGAATCTTTCTCTCACTCCAGTCGTAGCTTCAAACCTCTACACGAACAGCGTGATCGTGTCCAACAAAATTAAACTTTCACTCCTTATCCTTTCTTCTAGTAGTGGTTGTCTACCAAATCTCCATAACTTCTCTTATGAAGAGAAACGAGTTGACTTGACATGATCTTCTTCATCTTTCTCTACAACTTTCAATCTTAATGAATCTTCATTTCCTCACTCGGACACAATGATAACTTATCACTTTGCATGCGCCATCCTTGCACAGAGCCATGCTAATCTTCTTTGTATTGTTCCAATTTTATTGGATGTCTCAGAAGACACATTCAAAATAATTTCTCATTCTCTTAGCCCAAGATAGGACACTGGAAGTCTACCATTGACTCACCTGCTACTACTCAGCCATCATGATCACATATTGACCCACCCAGGGTCTCAGACCACCACGGTCTTGCACAAATATTTTTATTTTTATCCTTCATCATCTCCACTCCACCACTTACCTTTTTGTAGATCAAAATCTCCTTCTACTTTGCTAGATTTCAGACAGACCCGCTCTATCACCCATCACTCTATCGGCCAAAACCTCCTTCTACTCAACGAGATTTCAAACCAGCATCACCCAAGGCTGCTACTTCTCTTCCAAAATCGCAAAAACCCAATAAAACCTTCACTTGTCCATAGAAACCAAACAAAATCCTCCTTCAGCCATTATATCAAACCACACATTATGTGACTCGCATAACTCATCATGATCAGATGATTATCCTTTTAATCCAAACTGAACCTCTATGACTAGACTTTTTGATTTAAACCCAAACTTTCACAACTCAAATTTTCTATCATCTGTCAAAGGTAGTACTTATCATACTCAAATATTTAATTAATTATGCATTTCAAATGATCCAAAATACATCTCGTTACAACTTTTTTCTAATATTACTTCTATCACGAATTTAGACCAAACAGGTCAATTTAAAAAATTAATTATAATTTTTAAAATTTAGAATTCTATATAAATTCAATAAATTATACTAAGTCCCAAAATTTGAGAGTGACAAACCAAATTACAGAACTCGACAAATTAAGAATTCACACAGGACCTCATCGGATAACCGTCCGAATAAAAATAGTCATGACCTATACCAAACAGTCATAAAGAAAAGACCAAATAATAACATTAACACATCTATATAAACAAATCTACACAAGAAATCTCAATATACAATCCAAAGGCCCACATGCGGCTGACTCCAACCGCCAAAGACATCCAACAAAATGCATCCATAAATTAAATACGACCGATATCGTTTATTTAAATAAATATAAATTTCACCAAAAAATGAGATGCCACGCCAAAGCTCGATCCTATTCCTTCAATATGGCTCAATTATCTATTTTGAAGGGACAAAATAGGAAATATAAGCTTAATACTTAGTAAGCATCATATTTAAATAAAAGAAGTCCAATGAGTCAGATGAAAGGTTAAATTGATAAATATCAGATCAAATAACATAATAAATTTAAATTGACGATATAATAAATCTAATAAAAATTTAAGATAAAAAATCTAATAGTAATCTTATACTTAAATTAAATATTCAAATCCAAAAGAAATGTCCAAATTAAAAAACAATCATCATTGGGACGTATATATATATAAATATATATATAAATAAAACAGAAGTGATCCAAACTAATTTTAATAGGTAAATAACTAATTCTAAAGTCCAATCTAAGTCTAAGTCAAAATCCATGGCTCGATCAGCTCGTAATCTGGGGTAGAGTTCGATAGCTGAATAAATGAATAGCGTGCATAGAAGTTAAAGTAGTGTTATAATAGATAGTCTAAATATTCGAATCAAAATATATAGTCAAAATTATTTATATAAGACATACCAAGGCCCAGATGTGGGTAAAATTGATGAATTTTAAATCCAAATTCAAATAAAAAACTAATATAAATTTATACAGAAATATAAATAATACTTCAAATTTTAATTCTGATTATTTAAAGACTAATTTGATGAATAGTTATATATATACTTTTGATAACCTTAGGTCATATTAAATACAAATTAGACCATTATGCTTGGCCATTCATGTACTCTATCTCCTATTAATAAGATTATTTACTATATTTTACCACCTATAATTTTGGATACAATATTTAAACTTGTCAGATATATTAAAATATTTGAATATATTATAAGATCAAATCAAATTATGTAAATGAGAACGATCACTATTCTAATCATTTCCTACCGGTAAAAAGAAATTTTTAAATAATAAATATTGCTTTGTTGGGAGCTGATCAAAATATCCAATATCTAAATCTAAATATAGTGACTACAACCTGACACATGCATATGAAAAAATATAGCATATGTAAGTTTCATGCACATTTTCGTATATATATACTAATATAAATATATACAGTGTCTGATAAATTATTTAAATTTTTAGAAAAATATTAAACCCTCCAAAATTATAAAACTCATATCAGAAACCTCCAAATTAGCCAATGAGTAGTACTTACATGTCCAGAATAAACAAATCAGGTGAATAAAAATGAATTCATGTTAGTTAAAATTTTAAACAATATCCAAAATATATTAGATATTAAATCAGATAAAAAATAGGGTTATAAATACTTGCCTCAATTTTATTCCAAATAGATTTGCCAAAAGGATACTCTGTGGTATCTGAATTGGGCCTTCTCTCTCCTGTTGGCCTATGCCTTTCTCTCTCCTCCCTTTCTCTCTCCTCCCTTTCTCTCTCCTATTTTGCACGCCTCAGCCTCTTTCTCTTCACATTCTCCTTCACCGACGGTTGCTCCAGAACAAGGGACGGTGCGCGATCACAGCAGCAGCACCCAGCAACGGTGACAGTAGTGGATGGCGGTGCATGCAGTCGTCGATAGCCTCCTCTCTCCACCACGCCTCTTTCACATATTTTTTTCCAATTCAACCGATTTTTCTCAAAATCACTACATGCAACCCCAAAATTAACATCTATAAGAAAAATAGAATGATTTACTTGTCTCAATTTTATCAATTTTCTCTGATAATGGTGTCAACGACGGCGGCTATTTTTGCTTTGCCACATGATTCCCTCCTCTACTTGTACTGGCACACGGAATGGAAGGTCGTATCACGAAGAGGGCTTCACCGGTTTCCATTTTCGTCATTAGCAGCTCCGGTAACAGTGACGACGACAGCCCTGTGCCGGTCTCCCTCTCTCTTCTCTTTTTTCGTTCTTCTTCCCTCCTTTCTCTCTAGTATTTTTTCACTTTTTATTTTCAACGATCATTTTCCACTACATGTTTGGTCTTTTAATGAAATTTATCCTTTTAATTACATCTAATTATCACGTTTTTGATTCCGGGGCCTCACAGAAAATTTATAGATCGGCCCAAGACAAGTGTATTGTATGCTTTTTCTTAGATTGTTGATGTTCATTTTTGTTCATTTTGAGTATTATTATTTTAATACTCATCCTAAATGAAATGTTGAAGTAAGAACATGAAATATGTGCATATTTACTGCTTCTCCATATTTTTATAGTGAGATTTGCCAAAAATTACTATTTAATTGCTTGTATCTTAAATATGCATGTTATAAAAATTTTCTCTCCATGTGTAGAGGTTAAATAATTTATTTCTACATGGTTATGCTTTAAGTTTGTAATTTTTAAATTTTTCATGCCATTTTTGTGTGCTCATAAATATTGTGAAATTAATATTTATATAGCATGTTCCTTTTTATTATTTAAATATATTAATTTTATTTGTATTATTGTAGAATTCTCATGTTTAAGAAATGATTATGGAAAGGAAAAATGTACAAGTCTTATGGAAGAAGAAATTATGGAGGGATATTCTACAATTAAGTAAAGAACTTATAGACCGTTCTCCAAAAAGGATGAGAATGCAGGACAAACGGACTTAAGAGCTGGATTTTTCTAAGGAAATAAGAAGTATAGAAATTAGACCAATGAACGTTCATCAGATAGTATATTTCGACATACTTTAGTATATTATACTGGAAGATCGTTATCTGGAATGGGCCGCTTGCGGATAAGGCCCCGTCTATTGGGATTGTATGTAAACAGTCCATCTGTGGGTCATGAATAGGAGGAGATAGCTTTTGATTTTGTAGGAGTAAACACAATCCAGATTTCAATCAACTGCTCCTTAAGTTAGTAAGGCCTACTGGCCCTGATCTCTAACGAAAATAAGTTTTCAACACGATTTGATGATTAAGGAAAGAAAAGGAATGAATTAAAGAAATTCGGAATGCATTATGAAAGCAATTCATATCTAATCATGTTTTACGAATAACCATTCATCCCTATTCCTTCTGATATGTACTATTATATTTGAATTATAAAATTTGCATGTCCCTTGATGTATATATATATACCTTATTGAGTATTTGACTCACTCCTTACTATTTTTGCTAACTCCTCAGATGGCCAGCACAAGATGTTGCCCAACTAGAAAAATTGAAGAATCAGTGCCTAAATTTAGAGCTTTAGATGTTATTTGATGTAATTTAGGTATTATCTTTTGTATTTTTGGTATAGTAATTATTCTTTTGGAAAGGGTGATTGTATGTATGTATTTTTTTGTAACTATGGAAATAGACGTATGCTATGGAAGGATTGTAGTATGCATGTATTGGATTAAAAAATAGTTTTGCAGGTTTAATGGTATTTGCAGGATTCCTCCTGGATTTTTATTCAACGGGGTAAGATGTCTTGGTTTGTTATCGGTGCCACAAGGTTGTGGCACGATGTGGATTCTGTGTTTGTGAAAATTATTGGAGATTTGTTTATTGTACAGGTTTATGTGTAGTTAGACAGTCATTTTGTAGCTGAAACCTTGCCAGTTTTTCAGTTTGAATATGGATGTTTATTTGATGGGTTCTTTTTATGTTTATGTTATGAATTTAATTTGACGGACTTTAGGACAGGTGATACTCTGTAGATGGGGTCTATCATAGGTGGTATCAGAGAATGGTTCAGGAGATGCCTGATAATTTGGGTTGATTGATTTGGTTTGAGGCTTAGATTGACTTAATTAACCTCGAGGCATAGGTCAAATTCTCTGTTTAAGTAATTTTGTTAGACTTGGTGTGAAAATATAATTTCATTATTGATGCCATATTGGTATGGATTCAGAAAGTTGGGCCGAGGAAGGAGCTCTGAAGCCAATTCTCGTCCAAATTGGGATGAGAAATATCTGAATATCATGAAGAGAATGCTGACATTATAGATATAATGGCTCAAGAACATTGTCATCCCGTGCCAGCCCCAGTCCCCGCTCCAGCTTCAACAAATCTAGGAGTTACAGGTTTTGATCGGTTTAACAACGAGAGGCCTCAACTGTTTTTGGGAGATCCAGACCCGTCTAAGGAAGAGGTGTGGATCAGAAGGATCGAGAAGATTTTAACCGTTGTTCGCTGCATACAGGTTGGAGGGCAAAATCAACCACTGGTGGTTGATGAGGATCAGATCACTTAGGAGATGTTCAATGAGGTATTCTTTAAGAAATATTTTCTAACCAGCTTAAGAGAGTAGAAAGAGGACGAGTTGTCACAACTACGATAAGAAAATTATATCGTAGCCAAGTATGAAACAAAATTTACAGAGTTGTCCCGATACGCCCCGCACATAGTTGATGACCCAGCTAGGAAAGCCAAAAAGTTTCAATCCGGGTTCAAAGACGACATTAGGAAGCAGTTGGTCATGCACAAGTTGCGTAGCTATGGAGAAATCTTGGACCGTGCTCTAATTTTTTAGAAGGAGTTAGAACGAGAGAAATACTTTGGGAAGAAGGCTGGATTTCGCGGAGGTTTAGCCACTGGTCAAGGCTCAGGGTCAGGAGAACCTCCTGAGAAGACAAAGTCGGATAACAAAGGAAAGAGGGAGGTAGAGTAGCCCGCAGAGCCAAATCCGTCGGTGACTGCTAATGCATGTGAGTATTACGGGAGGTTCCATAGAGGGAAGCCTTGCTACAAATGTTTGGGGGCTTACTTTAATTGTGGTAAGTCTGACCACATGATTAAAGGTTGCCCCATTCCTAGAATGTTGGTGGAGAAGAAGCCGGTTGTTTCGGGGAAGGCCCTTGCAGTCACGGCCTGGGAAGTTGAGGCGTCGCCAAATGTGGTAGAATGTACCATCACTATCTTTAATACTCCTGCTCATCTTCTTCTAGATTCGGGATCAACTTATTTCTTTGTATCTCCAAGATTAATAAGTAAATTGTTGTCCCCTCCAAGAATTTTTAATCATATTTTGGTTGTTTCTACGCCCTTTGCATCGTCGGTGATTATGGATATCTTGTATCTGAGGTGTGAAGTATGAATTAATGGGCTACAAATGGTGGTAGATTTGATTTTATTGGAGATGCAGGACTTTGATGTGATCTTGGGTATAAATTGGCTGGCGAGTTATCATGTTAATGTGGGTTGTTTTCATAAGCGAATTCACTTCTCCATTCCAGTATGTGAACCATTTTATTTCCAAGGCGTGGTGTGGAAGGAACCACCTTGTTTTATTTCGGCATTGCACGCTCATCATTTGATGGATTCCAGATGTCAAGCCTATCTGACTTATGCCCGCTCGATTGGAAGTCATAGTGTGTCAGCTAATGATATCCCAGTAGTTAGTGAGTTTGAAGATATCTTTCTCGAAGAATTGCCTGGGTTGCTGCCTAATTGGGAAATTGAATTTGAGATTGAGATTGTTCTTAGTTTGGCACCAGTCTTGAAGGCACCATATAGGATGATGCCTGCTGAATTAAAAGAATTAAAACAACAGTTGCAGGAGTTTCTGGACAAGGAATTTATTCGGTCGAGCGCATCCCCTTGTGGTGCCCCAGTACTATTTGTTAATAAGAAGGATGGATCATTGTGGTTTTGCATCGATTATTGGGAACTGAATAAGATTACCATTAAGAACAAGTAACCATTGCCGATGATTGATAACCTGTTTGATCAACTGCAAGGAGCACAAGTGTTTTTAAATATTGCTCTCCATTCGGGGTATCACCAGTTGAGAATTAAGAAGGAGGACGTAGCGAATACGGCCCTTCGAACGAGGTACGGGCATTATGAATTTTTAGTTACACCTTTTGGGTTGTCAAATGTCTCCGATGCTTTTATGGACTTGATAAATCAAGTGTTTTGACTCTACTTAGATAAATTTATTATTGTATTCATTGATGATATATTTACCTATTTGAAGAGCTATGATGAGCATGTCATGCACTTGAGGATTGTGCTCCAGATGCTTAGGGTGGAGCAGTTGTATGCCAAGTTGAAGAAATATGAATTTTGGTTAGAGAAAGTTGTATTTTTAGGTCATGTTGTATTGAAGGGAGGAATTTCTGTGGACCCAAAAGAGATTAAAGTTGTTATTAATTGGAGCTGACCATCATCGGTGACAAAAGTCCAAAGTTTCCTTGGGATGACGGGTCATTATTGGAGGTTCGTAAAAAATTTCTCTAGAATTTGTATGCCGTTGACCTAATTAACAAGGAATGATGTTAAGTTTGTTTGGATGGAAGAATGTGAGCGAAGTTTCCAGAAGTTGAAGGACCGACTGACATCTGCCCCGAACCTGACGATTCCAGAAGGTTCTGGCGGGTCTGAAGTTTATTGTGATGCGAGCAGGATGGGCTTGGGTTGTGTTCTCATGCAACGTGGAAATGTGATAGCCTATGGGTTGAGGCAGTTGAAGATCCACGATAAGAACTAACCGACGCATAATTTGGAGCTAGCAGCGATAATTTTTGCTTTGAAGATCTGGAGACATTATTTGTATGGTGAGAAGTTCTTGGTGTACTCGAACCACGAGAGTCTTAAGTATCTCTTTTCTCATAAAGAGTTAGATATGAGGCAAAGGAGATAGATGGACTATCTAAAGGACTTTGATTGTGAAATCCAGTACCAATCGAGTAAGGGCAATGTGGTAGCTGACACTCTGAGCCGTCAAATGTGTTACATGGCTCTTTTGAGGATTAAAGAGATTGAGATATTGGAATGCATGAAGCATTGTGAGATCCGAAGATATGTCCAGGGAAATCGGATGATTCTGTCATACTTTTGAATCCAGCCGAAACTATTGAAGCAGATCAAGAAAGATTAGATGAGTGACCCATTTTTAGCTGACGTTACTGAAAATTTGAACCAATACTCTAGAGTTGATTTTAGTGTTCGAGCTGATGGAGTCCTAAGGTTCTGGGACCGGATTTGTGTGCCTAATGTCGGAGAATTGAATGAAGGAATTATGAAAGAAGCTCACCGATCTAGGTGTACAATCCACTCGGGGATTAATAAAATGTATCAAGATTTAAAGAAAATATTTTGGTGGAGGAACATGAGAAAGGAATTTGTGGCCTTTGTGGGGAGATATTTGATCTGTCAACAGTTGAAGGCTGAACGTAAGAAGTCATCTGATCTTTTGCAACCGTTACCTATTATTAATTGGAAATGGGAAAACATGTCCATGGATTTTGCGTTGGGATTGCCGAGGACGCCTAGGAATCATGACACCATTTGAGTGATTGTCGAACGGCTCACAAAATCAGCGCATTTTCTAGCCATTCGGATGACTTATATGAGGGACTGGTTAGCCCAGATAAATATCAATAAAATAGTAAGATTGCATAGAGTCTCGGCAGCTATCGTGTTAGATCGAAACCTGAGGTTTGTGTTGAAATTTTTGAGAAGCTTGCACCGTGAGTTAGGAACAAATCCAAAGTTTAGTATGACTTATTACCCACAGTTGGATGGACAGTTTAAGCGAACCATTCATATTTTGGAGGATATGTTAAGGGTCACTGTGATGGAGCTGAAAGGTAACTGAGATGATCATTTAGTATTGGCGGAGTTTGCGTACAATAATAGTTATCAGACAAGTATCGGGATGACCTCCTTTGAAGTGCTATAGGGAAGAAAGTGTCTATCGTCGATTCATTAGGATGACACGGGTGATAGACAACATATGGGGCCGGAGATTGTTAAGGAGACGTCCGATAAGATCAAGTTGATCCACGAGATGCTAAAGGTGTCCCAGAGTCGACAGAAGAGCTATTTCGATCAGAGAAGATTGAACCTGAAATTTAAAGTTGGAGACTGTCTTTGAAAGTATCACTGTTAAAGGGCGTTTCCAGATTTGGAATCAGAGGAAAGTTGAAATGAGATTTATTGGCCCATTCGAGATTTTAGAGAAAGTGGGGCAGGTGGCCTATTGATTGTCCTTGCCATCGGTTTTGGGCGAGGTGCACAACGTTTTTCATGTGTTAATGTTCCAAAAATATGTCTATGATCCTACCCACGTCGTCGATTACGAGCCTCTATCGATTAGCGAGGACTTATCATACGTCGAGGAGCCTGTGCAGATTTTGGACCGTAGGGACCAAGTGTTTCGAACGAAAATGATTCTGCTAGTCAAAGTCCTATGGATGAACCATACCCTGGAGGAGGCTACTTGGGAGAAGGAGGATGAGATTCGGAAGAAATACCCCCACTTATCTTGAGGTATGTATATGTGTTTGATTTCCGAAGAGTCGTCAATTTTGAGGTCTATACTATTATTAGTGCATGAATGTCAAAAGGCTCCAAACATAAATGGTGTAATACTTAAAGTCTTATCTAGACTCATATTTTTCTAATAACTTACTCAATTATATTAATTTACATATCATATATCAAATTAGTATTTGGATCTCAAAATATGTGGGGCCATAACATAACTAATCAACATTAAATAATTATATAAGAATACTTACTAACAAAATTCATAAGTTCATTAAATGAGCAAGGGACATTAACTCAAAAGAACAGATACAAACACGAATTGTACTTTGCAAAATAAATAAGAGTCATAGGATGTACTTGTGTTGCTACTCTTTACCCTTGTAGACTTGATCATTTTTTTCACCAAATACCTCAATCTTCAGTTCTCTTTTCATTCCTGCAAGTCCATCCCAATCCTGATTGCAAAAGTATAACGAAAGCACATTAAGTATCCAATATACAATACAAATATCTTACGATTTCTCATGCTTTGACACATAACAATAAGACCTATCAAAAACCTCAATCATGTCCTCTTAATAAGCCTTGATATTACTTAATTGGGTCCCACAAATAGTATTTTAAAATTAGAACAACAAAATGACCATTGACGAAATTGTCTTCTATCATTTCAAACACCACTCAAGCACCACTGAATTAAAACTCTCAAGGGCATCATTGTTCTGCATGTAGCATTATATAATCATTAGTTACAACAACAAAACCAACAAGCAACCAATCTAGCCATCAATTTTATTCCTTAATCCCCCATGCTGCATAATTTATTACTTCTAGAATTAAGATGCGTCATAAGTTATCCATGATTCTTTTTATTAAAAGCCATTTGCAATGTCAATAATTCAAACTAAATATATCAATTTAAATAATTATTTACAATTTTTAAAATTTAAAATTTTAACTAAATTTCATAAATTATACTAAGTCCAAAAAATTTTGGTGTGACAAACCAAATATATATGACCTGATAAATTAAAAAATCACATAGGACCTCATCGGATAACTATATAGATAAAAATAATCATGACTTGTACCAAACAGTCGTAAAAAAAGTAAAATAATAATAGCAATACATCAATATAAAGAAATCCACCTAAGAAATCTCAATACGCAATCCAAAGGATCACACATAGCCGACTTATACTGCCAAAGATATGCAATAAAGTCCATTCATAAATCAAATACGACTAATACCATTTATTTAAATAAATATAAAACTCACTGAAAAAAGCGATGCTACGCAAAAACTCGATTCTACTCTTGCAATATGATTCAATTCTCTACTCCGAAAGGGCAAAATAAAAAATATGAGTCTAATACTCAACAAATACCATATTTAAATAAAAAAAATCTAATGAATCAGATGAAAAGTTAAATGAATAAATATCCCATCAAATAATAAAATAAATCTAAATTGCCAATATAATAAATCCATTAAAATTTAAGATCCAAAATCCAATGGTAGTCTTGTACTTAGGTAAAATATCTAAATCCAAAAGAAATATTCAAATTAGAAAACAATCCTCATCGAAATATATATATATATATAAATAAAATAGAAGTAATTCGAACCGATTTCAATAGGCAAATAGCCAATTTCAAAGTCCAAGTCTAAGTCTAAGCCAAAATCTAAGGCTCGATCAGCTGGTGATTTGAGGCAGAATCCAATAATTTGATGATCAATAGCGTGTGTAGAAGTCAAAATAGCATTGCATCAAATAGTCCAAAGGTCCGGATCAAAATATATAATTAAAATTAATTGTACAAACATACTAAGGCCCAAATGTTGGCAAAATCATCGAATCTCAAATCCAAATCAAAATTCAATACAAATCTATGCAGAAAAATAAATCATGCATCAAATTTAAATTTTGATTATTTAAAAATTAGCTTGATGAAAGGTTATATATAATCCCAATAATCTTATAGTATATCAAATACAAATTAGGCCAGCATAGTTAGCCATCTATATACTCTATCTCTCATGAGTAAGGTTGCTCAATATGTTTTATCACCCGTAACTTTGGGTGTAATTTTTAAACTTGTGAGATATATTAGAACGTCCGAATATATTATAAGGTCAAATTAAATTATTCAAATAAGAAAAGTAATTATTGCAAGCTTTTTTTATCGGAGAAAAGAGATTTCTAAATAATAAATATCTCTCTGCCAAGAGTTGGCCAGAATATTCAATACTCAAATCCAAATGTAGTAATTACAATCTGACACATGCATGTAAAAATATACGGGCTATGTAAGTTTAATACATATTTTCATATACACATACTGATATAAATATATATAGTATCTGATAAATTATTCAAACTTTTTAAAAAAATATTAAACTCTCCAAAATCATAAATAGAATTTGAACAAATTCTAAAATACATATATGTCCAAAATAAACAAATCGGGTAAATAAAAAAAATATATGTTAG
>JAOVVI020007491.1:0-14827 GCA_028571085.2 Nepenthes alata | reverse complement strand
GTATTCCTTGGGTTCCCAC
This sequence comes from Nepenthes alata, assembly GCA_028571085.2. Taxonomy (NCBI): domain Eukaryota; kingdom Viridiplantae; phylum Streptophyta; class Magnoliopsida; order Caryophyllales; family Nepenthaceae; genus Nepenthes; species Nepenthes alata. The sequence goes on along the minus strand of JAOVVI020007491.1, from coordinate 14,808 downwards.
CATGACGTACGTGGCAAGTTAGAGGACACCACCCCTATCAACCATGGTCCTAGTTTCATGGATCAACTTTCTGGGAGGGAGGACCCACTACTCGACACACACATTAACAACCGGTAAATCCCATTCCCATCACACGTCTCCATTCGGGAGATCACGTTCACCATGACATACCTAGTGGGTCTCCCTCCATTTACTTGACTTTATTCCTTCTTTGGAATTAACTTTTATCACAATTTAGTTCAAGTTCACATGGAGTTTGAAATTCCTTACCTCCGGTGGACAACCACCACCTTAGAAGCCCTCGGGACACGTTCTCATGCTTCCGATGCACAATTATACATTTCAAAACTTATACTCTCACATCAACACATAGTATGAGTCTCATAACAATTAGATAGAAGCAAAACGTACAATTTCACATTTTAATCATGAATGAACAGTAATTTAGAGGATTCGAAGGCCGCAAACGGGTCATAACGTGCGAGATTACTCGCGCGGCCAACATATATACATAATAGGGACGTGGGGATTCACATTTTGTAGTTAATTTAACGATTCATGGGTGAAAAACGGCAAAACCCTAAAATTTCGTGGGTTAGGGTTTGACGAAGCTCCACCAAACGAATCGGTGAGCCAATCGACCAACAAACCATACCATCCTTGGTCTCAAGACACGGGTACTACATTTTTCAGGTTACGGGTGGGTATCGGGAAAATTTTTACCCAATAATCAACAAAACCAACGAAAGAGGAAAGTTAGTGGGTATGAGAACACTTGCCTCTACGTGTGCTTTCACTTTAATAACTGGCTCTCGGACGGATTTGGACTCCCGGACCTCGTTCTCCCCTCTTCTCTCTCTAGAATTGCCCCTCTCTCTCACTAAAAACCCTAAACCGTGAGAAAAATGACGAGGAGAAGGCAGGGCGCGATTTTTATACTGCGCCACCGCTCGAGCGTGGCTCAACTGGGCAGCAGGCGGCCGCGCCCCTTGATTTCCCGCTCGAGCAGCCAGCAGGCGGGCCTGGTTCTGGATTTTCCGCTCGAGTGGCTAGCGGGCGCAAGCTACTGTCCCCGCACCTCAGCAGGAGAAATTCCGAGTTATTTTCAAAGTTTTCACCAGATACACATCCCCACACTGTTCAATCGGTCTATTATTAATTACCAGTACGACGATTACCCCTTAACTACCATGCCCCTAAACCCGGAACCTCACATATTCAGAGGCAATTAACAAAATTTTTTCTGTGTGCCTCTGATTCTTTTGTGTACCCTAAATCCTAAAATCATTATGTTTACACAACTTTAGTATTGAAGTAACATTTGCACTACTTACCAGAAAAAAAATATAAAAACAAAAACATGCTATTACAAGTTCAAATAGCAAGACAACCCATACACGCATTCTGATTTGCTAAACAATCCATGTAAAATTGTGTGTGTTTCAATCCCACATGAGTGATTTGACAATTATATTGCGTTAGCAATCAACATGATTTGGAAGGAAATTGGTGCAGCGTGATTATATCTAATAAACCACCTATGATCATACTGAAGAAAGACTAAGACCCTTTTGTCTGTTTGGGTTCTTATTTATTTGGTTACTCCTAACCATTGATACATATATCGGCTTGTACAATACATATCAACCAATATGTATCAATAATGGGCACCCAAATACCACGATAATATCTCAATATGTTTCTATATTAGTTGATACAGCCGATATATTGACAAATACAATCCTATTAACTTACGATTCCCAAGTCATCACCACTGTGAGGCATTACCAAGACAGAGATATACCACCAACATTTGTTTGAGGCTACCGCCACTACATTCCATTGTCAGGTAACCTTAACGGTAACTTTTATCTGAAGAGGACTACATTCTCTTGGGAGTGGTAGCCTTCATGATACAAGCTGAACAACACTACAAATGGAAGTTTTGGATAGTTCATTCTTTTCATTCGCACTCACAAGACCTTTCATTTCAGAGGGTCAACACATATCTAATATTATTCCAATCCTAGCGCCAGTTCCTTCCTAGTGTTTGTTTTCTCTTATAACTTGGCTATACGTTTGAAAACAATCGTACAAAAATGTGAAATCAAATAGTTTATCTCCACCCGTGCATTTGTGACAATTATATAACAACAAATCAAATGACGCTAAACTCATCAGACGCAGAGTTGATAACTAGGATTTCCTATATTAACTAGCATTGTGATTGTGACCAACACCTCTACTTTGGCAAATGACAACCATGCCAAATTGCTATATTTCGAGTAATAAAACTGAAATTGTAGTGACTGACCTTAGTGAAGGGCCAAAAAGGTTCAAAAGAATTGGAATGCAGACATTTACTTGGTTGTAAGGTCAAGTTTTTGTACAGCAGGCCCTTTCAGGAACCCATTTAGCGTGAAAGACACGAATTACCCCCTCAGCAGTACCATATCCAGCTGTTGCAAAACTGTTGAGAAAGCATAAAAGTAACCGCATCAATATTAGAAATTTTATTTGCAAACATACCGCTGAACAGTGACCGCTTGCCTGTGCGCACACAAATAGGAGAAGAAGTTCGATGTAAAAAGAATGCAGAGAGAAACTGCAGAAAGCAAGCTGACAAATGACACACCTGCCGGTGTTGCAATGAGTCAATATGGATATAGTTGTCAAATGGTTCAGTTTGTTTTATATAAAACTAGCTCCATAAGACCCAGCGTAGGCCTATATTAACAGCACATACAGTTAGTCAAGGCTAGCCGTTGAAAAGTTTCAACTCTAATGGCAGATGATTAGCATTGGCCCCTTGCATGCAACTATTGTGGGTTCCCACTATCTATGATTTGTAAGCATTTAAGTATGTGCAAAGCAATAGCAACATGAGGGAAGAATTCTTTACCTGAAACATAGTCTTTGCTTCAAATGAAGTAGAAGCTGCCTTGAATATTACGTCTTATAAGCTTCGTGGCAACATCTAAGAGATTCACATCAGTTGGTCTTCTGAATAAGAGTGCCAGTATTAAACAATTACACATAAAACGACGCTATTTCGATAATTTTTCTAAAAAATAAATAATGATAGTTCTATCGATAATAATGATTCTATATTGACAACTTAAACGGTTAAAATTATAATAATACAATAAAATATGTTAAATGCATCTTAAAATATTAACTGTCCAAGTTGTCTGAATAAAATTATTACCATTAAGAGTATAACTCTTCTAAATCCTTAACCGATAACCCTTAATAATGGATTTAAAAAGAAAAAGAAAAGACAAAAAAGAAAGAGAGAATTCATACATACCGATTAATTAGGATGACATTGGCTTAGGCACATCCTACAACCGCCACTGCATACTTTCTCCCTTTTGATAAACCTGGTTTGCTAAGGGAATACTCTCCAATTGTAATAAGTATGCAACTAAATGTAAATAAAGTTTGAAAATATGCAAATAATTACTCCCTTATTGCATAAATTTTGACAAAATCATCAACTATCCAATCCTACATAGTTCAAAAACAAAGCATAGCAATTATAAAAAGACAATTATTTGTATGAAATCCTTGAGAGAACTTTATAATTGGAGAACTCTAATGCTCTTCTTTTCTCAATACCACATATACATCTCCCTAAGCAAAGTTTAAAATGATATTTTTCCTTGCCTTTTTTGGACAATGGCAATTATTAAAACCTAATAACTGTGACTAGTTATAATTTTATAAGAGTTTCAAATGATATCATCAACAAAATTTCTTAATAACTCAATATTTTTTAAACATTAAAATCTTAATGCATAAATTGTATTAATAATCTAATAATCTTACGACAAGCTTTTCAAGAATCGAGTACATGTATAGATCCATTTCCTATGAATCCATACAAGTAAATACAAACGAATATTTTAGCCTTAACTTCAAACCATATCAGTTATTCGCCCTCAAGCGAATAGTGAACTCAGTGGCTCAAGTGAATAGTTGTGCATATGTATATATGTATGTATGTGTACATATATAAATATATATATATATATATGAGCAAGCGTAAACAAAAGTAAAGTTGCATAGCTCTAATCATGAAAAACAATGTAATCAATAATATTGACTTATCATAACTTCATAAAAAAATAATGTTTCTATAAAATAGGACCAAAAAAAAATCTAATAAGACCACTCAAAAAATTATCCCATGTTTATCATACCTCACCTTGGTCCTTCAAGTTTTTCAAGGTTGTAAGGAGGCTAACAATTTGTAGCTGTCAAGAAAAGGATCTGAAATTTTCAAAAGTACCTTTAGTGCAACATTTTTTTAACCACCATTTTTCACATGCAATATTCATTCTTCATTCATGTAATTTTCCTTCCAATGAGATTCCACAAGTATTACTCAATGCATTCTCTCTCTCTTTTTTGTGCTTTTTTCTTTTCTTTTTTTCTACTCCTTTTCTTCTCCCCCCCCCCTCCTGCTTTATCTATGGTTCTTTTCTTTTCTCTGTTTGCTGCCATTGCTTCTTCATCTCCATTTTCTTTTTCATCTAACTTCCTCCTCATCTCCATTTGCATTCTCTTTCTTTTTCCCCTTTTCTCCTTCCCCATTTTCTATTCTTTCTCCTATTTATTTTTTTAAATTATTTTTTAAATACATACAACTGTACCCTGAATAAATATTTTGTGAAGCATTTGTCAAACCAACAACTATGTTGTGTGTAAAAATCATCCAACTTCTACACTGGCTCATTTAAAATGCATCTCAATGCACAAGGGATGGGAATAGAGTATTTAAAATCTCAAGTCTACACCAATTTATTATTTAAGCTAATTAAAAGAAAATCTTTGATCTATAAATATTAGGCTCAACTTGATTTAAAGTGAAAATATCATGAAAAATAGAATAGCCTAAAGCTCAAAATATCAAGAATATGTCTTAAATTATCCTCAATGTGACAAATCAATGATCCACATGTATAATTAGAAATCATTCATACTCAATTATGATAGATCCATTGTGAAGTATAAATTTAAAACAAGAATAATGAAACTATTTAATAAATCAAACTAAAATAAATATATTCTCGCGTTAAGCGTATATACCCTCTCGATAGAAGAATGAGCTCAAATATTACATGGGTGTAAGAGTTTCCACTATAACAACTTGATAGACTATGCATGGTTACATTACATGAATAAAAAACAAGCTATATGTGCACAAAAATTTATCCATATTAAAATGGCACTAGAAGATTTCATGAGCCATATAATTTGAACACATGCTCAAATTCAATTGTTCTCAAAATTCCTACATTCTAATATTAGCTTTCAGTTGTGCTTTACAACTAAACGTTTCATTTCTTTTAAATATTTTTCTTTCATTTGTTGAAACAGCATCTAGTATATACAATAGATGCATTCTCACTTAAACATTTTATAATAGAAGAATGGCAAATTATCCTGTTCAGTCCAACTCAAAGAAAACTACATAATATCGAATTAAAGAATAAGTAACCCAATAAATCAATGCAATTAATAAGCCTTTGTACAAGAAAAAATAACACATTCTCCTATTCAGTGCCACTCAAAAAAAGCTATAGTGCTAAGAATGGCAAGTTAGCCTATTCAGCCCCAATAAAAAAAAGTAAAAAAGCTATCGAACTAAATTTTTGTTTTACAAAAAAGGAAAACAAGCAAATCAAGTTGCCTAAATGTAATAGTACACTACACAAAACTTTAAACCAACAATCATTTCTCCAAAAATGTCATTATCACATGTACAGGTCCAAACTTTCAATCAAATCAATGTAATCAAAGCTCCTAAATTTCTAAGATCAAGCATTCATGAAAAATGAGCCAAAATGCCTAATTAAGATTAAGAGATTAGTTTAATGAAATATAGCAGTTTGTAATGCAAAATATGTAGTTGAGAACCCATTTCTCATAGTCCAATTTAAGTCCTCCCCACTTTTTTTTAAACTCACTTAGACTCTCAATAGTGGAGATTTTATTCTGATAATATCGACATCTAGGATTATACTAATAAACTAAAATTTAAATGACTTATCTTATAATACAAGTAGTCCAAGTTGTTTGGATGGATTCCTCACCATTAAAATTATAAGAAGACCCTAAAATTGGAGGATTATGATGAATAAAAATTATTTTTTTCCTTAACCTTTTTTATCATGCGGCAATAATTATTAAAACCATATAAGTATAAACCCCATTTTCCCTTATATGACATTTGGATAAAAATATATTATCTCAATGCTTATTATTTTTAACTTTCTTTTCAATCATTAGGTAACTCATAAAATACTTCTTAAACACTAAAGTCTCAATATATAAATCGTATGAATAATCTAATTCAAACAGGCACATTTATAGTAATTCATGCCTTCGTCAATCTTAAGTTAAATATTTTAAAAATTTAAGTGTGTGTGTGAATATATTTCCTCTAAATCTGTTACATGTAAGCACACAGAAAATTTAACCTTTAAGTCTCGACTTCAAACCTTACCGGATATTCACTCTCAAAAGAATCATGAACTCACAGGTTCCACTCAGGAGTTGTGCATATATAAGAGTAGGTGTAATCAAAGGCAAAGTGGCACAACTCTTATTTATTGAAAAATGATATAGCCAATAAACTTGACTTGTCATAGCTTCATGAAAGAAACTTACATCCAAAATATGACAAACATAACAAGTAAGATCACCTCAAAATCATCACACATGTGGATCATGCATCACCTTGGTCGTTTAGGTCTTTTAAGGTTGTAATGGGGCCATGGGTTTGTAGCTATCAAAGAAAGGATATAGAATTTTCAAAAAGTGCCTTGAACGCAAAGTTTTATTTCAAAACTTGTCTGCACATGCAATATGCATTCTTCATTCATATAACTTTTCTTCCGGTAAAATTGTACAAGTACAAACCAATACATTCTCCTTTTTTTTCCTGCTCTATCTATTTTTTTTCTCCTCCTTCCTTTTTTTCCTTTCTTCTTTTTCTCCTTTTGTGCTGCTGCTTTTTTTTTCCCCTTTTGCTGCAACTTCTTTTTCATTTTTTTATCCAACTTCATGTAGTACAAGCCAATGCATTGTCTTCCCCTCTCTCTCTTTCCTTGCTTTTCTTTTTATTCTTTTTCTCTTTTCCCTTTCTTCCTTTTCATTTTCTTTTCTTCATTTTCTCCTTCTTCCCAGTTTCTTTGCTGTTCCATTTTTGCTGGAGCTTCTTCTTCATCATCTAACTTCTTCTGTTTTACCATTTGTATTCTCTGTTCCATTTTGTGATGCACTTATTATAGCATCAATGACTTTTTGTGTAAAGCACCATCTCATTTCTAATCCCACTCATTTACATTCCCTTTCAAACGCCGTACCACTTATCTCCTTTCATCAATGCAACTCAAGGCACTTGGGTAGGATAAAGTGTCTAATATTTTAAGTCTAGGCCAATTTATTATTTAGGTTAATCAAAAAAAATCTTTATTTCAAGAGTAAGCTCAACTTGGTTTCAAAGTGAAAATATGATAAAGAATAAAATGGTCTCAGGCTCAAAATATCAAGAACATGCCTTAAGTCATCCTCAAGGTAACAAATCAATAATCCACATGTATAACTACGAGTGATTCATACTCAACTATGAGAGATCCATCATGGATTGTAAATTCAAAGCAAGAATAATGAAGCTATTCAAAGAATCGAAGCTGAAACAGAATATATTCTTCAGAATAAGTGTATGAACCCTCTCAATAGAAGAATAAGCTCAAATCTTACATTGGTATAAGTCTCCACTATAATAAGGTTATAGCCTATGCATCTTACATTAAACGGATAAAGATGAAATACATGTGTATAAAAAAATTTATCATTCTTAAAATCAAATCCAAAGATGTGACGAGGCATAAAATTAAAATAAAGTCATGTTTAAATCCAATTATTCATAAAATTCACACATTTTAACATTAGTTTTAAGTTACATTCTATAAGTAAACCTTTAAAATTTTTAAATTTTTTCTATTTATCCAAATAGCATTTAGTGTATATAATAATTTTATTCAACTTTTTTACAACACTAGATGTATGGATTACAAGAGGATCAACACTAGATGGACTATAAATATTATTTTACCCACAATAATTTTTAATCCAAATTTTATTTCCTTCCAATCCTTTTCCAATTATGAATATAATGAGGACCACTAATGTCATACTTAAAAATTCAGCAATAAAAAATGCCATAATTAATAACGATAAAAAAGAGTTTGGTTCCTAGGTTTCTATAAAACAATAAGTTTCTAATTTTAATTCCAATCAATTCACTGTTGCACTAGATTATTAGCAACCGGTAAGAACAAATTGATGTTTTCATTAAAGTTAAAAATTGATGTTTAGCCTAAACCAAACATTATCATCAATGCAAATGCATCTCAAAGAACTATGTAGAAATCTGAAAATCAAAATTGCAAAAAAATAGATTAGCAGTAGTGGCATTGTTTTCACTGAAATATCTACTACAATTTACTACTTCCATGCCTGGCAGATGGGTCGTTAGAGAATCGAAGAAAGTATCCAAACTAGGAAGTTGAAGGAAAAAGCCCTAAAGTACCATCAATCATAGATAAGAAAATCGATTTCAAGAATAAGATATTCAGAAGCAACACAAAACACTGAAATATGTTTCACAAGCCTCAATTCAAATTGAAGTGAATGAAGAAACTAAAAAGAGCTAAGCGATAAAAGGCGTACTTGTGCTGCAGCATAGTCCACAGCCATCTTGAACCAAAGACCTGTACATGCCCGTCCTCGCCTTGCTGCATCCAATCTTGCTTGAGGCTAAGTGTTGAAAAACACATGTGAAATTAGGGCTTTGCCGGAACAATTAACCGGGCAATATTAGTGTATCTCTCTGGGCAACAATCACACCCATTAATGAAATTGAAAAATCATGGACACAAGACAAATGGGATTGATCAAATTCAAGGATAGCGAATTAAAAATAATCTATAATTTTAAATAAAACAATACAAATTTTCACAACAATTAAAAATCAAAATAGATATAAATATATTCCTAAAATGATCTATTATTTACTCATTATATATTAAGGTACTACTGAAATAATTAATTTACAAATTCTCTATATAAAACAAAATAGGTACTAAAAAGAAAATGTGAAAATAAAATTTAAAAATAAAAATAAAAATTTCCACATTTTCACGCTAAAATAAACCAAGAAACTAGCTCCTCCAGATTCTAACCAATAAAAGGAAAATCTTAACCTCCAAAATCTAACCAGTAAAATCAACATTTTTGCAGAATCGTCGTGAGGCCCCAACAATCCATATTTTTTTTCCCCCTTCATCAGAGGGAATTTCACCGATTACAACCAAAATTCCAACCGGTTACCCACGAATCACCATATGAAAGCTAGAAAATTAACATAAAAAAGGAGAAAGGAAGGATTTACTTGCAAGAGAAGGAATTATTTTACCTGATTTCGACGATTAACAGTATCGGCGCCAAGGAATAGCGGCGGCGTCCCTTACTCTCTCTGCTATTCGGTGAGCAGCAGTAGACACAAGAAATTAGGGCTTTGCCTAGAGATTAATCGGGCAACATCTGTGGGCAACAATCACACACATTAATGAAATTGAAAAATCATGGACACAAGATCCGTGGGATTGATCAAATTGAAGGATTCTGGAGATGTGAGAAGAGAAGGGCAGGAGGAGAGAGAGCGAGAGAGACTTGCGGAGCCTCGGAAGTGCAACGGTAAAATAACTATTTGCTGTTCAAATATAAATATAGTCATTAAATAATTAATTTGACAATTTTTAATGTGAAAATAAAATTTAAAAATAAAAATAAAAATTTCCCCATTTTCACCCAGAAAACTTCCTCCCCGATTCTAAACGGTAAAAACAAATTGCAACCAAAATTTCAAAAACAAGAAAATTAACAGGGAGAAGGAATGTTATTTTACTTGCCTGAATTCGATTATTAACAGCCGTGGCGGAAAGTAACAGAACGGCGGTAATAAATAGCGGCGATGGTAACGTGCAGTGGTCCCTTTGGTCTTTTTTTGTGAATAAATTTTATTATAAAATTGTATATTGAGTTTATTTTTATTTGTATTTATAATATAATAATATTATAGAAAAATATTTATATGTTTTTTAAATAATGGATAAATTTTTCCTTGGTTGATCTTGGGAGTCGCGTATGGAGGCGAAAGCAACTCCGACGTTCTCCACCTTGTTGTTTTGGTCACGGCCCCCTCTCTAATTCAACTTATCAAACTTGAAATATTCTAAGTATTTATCATGCAAATGTGGGCTTCAGCCCAACTGAGCCGACCCATTGAGCCGGCCCACGAGCCGCCAAGCCGCGAGCCACGAACGTGTCTGAAGCTGATTTCGAGCTAAATTAGGGTTTCATATCGATTCGTCTTCTTCGATCGTTTCATCACCTTCTGGCGTTTTACTCAGTTAATTGCTGAAGCATTAGTGGTCTATTAAGTGGTGATAGTTCTCCCATTAAGTCAATTAATCAATTTTAGCCGGTTTGAGTACGAAACGCTCGGTTGAGGCGGGTGATGATTTCGCCTATAAATTGAGCATTCTGGTTTTATCCCTGGTATCCAACTCAAGCAACACGCCATCTAAACGAATGAAGGAGTGTCCAGAAGCACGGAGCCGGTCCGAATCACAAGTCAAAAAATAGAGTATCAAATGGCCGGAGGTATACAAAGTCGATTATAAATTCTGCTTTTGTTGTTATTTTAGCTATATAAATATCTAACAGTAAATCCATGATTAATCACAAATCACTCTCAGTTGTACTGAATTAGGAGGCAGAACCAATATTTAGATAGATAAAATGTTCGAATACCAAACGGCTAAAAAAATTGCCACATAACCTATTAGACAATAGTGCGCGAATGCCTGAATCAAAAGGTAAAGTTTTAGTAACCTGACATTAAATGATTATAATGAATGACCAAAGTGGCACTATACTTAAAAATTAAAAAGTTACATTATTAAATAGATATGACCATTAAATGATTATAATGAATGAATCAAACATTATAAAAATGTTTGAAAAAGTTGCACTGATTTCAATCCTCTTTCATTTCCAACGTTTTTCTTCCTCTACATCTTTCCAAGTTCATTAGAAAGATTAGCGATTTGAGCGTCGAAAAATATATTATGAAGTGAGTTCCGTATACCTCTTACCCCCGATTTATTTTATTATAATGTGTAAGATCTTAATTTATTACTACAAAGATCGAAACCATTTACATTCAGACATCCAAGTAAAATAATTAGCTCCCTAATTCGTACGATAATCCAAATTTTTAAGGCACATTACGGATTATTGTATACAATTTAATAATTAAATAGATGTTCTAAATTAAAAAAGAATCATTTTTATTTATAAATAAGAAAGAGTCTCGTTCCATAATCAATACATAATAATTTAAATTTAAATTTAAAGAAATAATTGAGTTTAATTTTTTTTAACTATGTCCATCTATAAACTCTTATGTATTAATCAAATCATATCAAATTTTAATTCGATTTAATCAGACTTATTTGGCAGTTTAATTTTAATCATTTATGCATTATTTAAAAATATCACTTATCTGTGTACACTTTACATAGAAAGATTGACCCAGTACCTAAGATTGAGAAGTAATGTGATTCAACAAGATTAAAGAATACAATGCATTATTTTCATAGATTAATTGAGTTTTATAATTTGATATATAACTTTCAACTTCTATTGTAATAGTTTTTCTATATATCAATGCTTTTCCTAGTATATGTTTTTTGTATAATTAACCATTATTTTACAGTTTTCAAATATAATTAATTAATCATTATTTTATGTCAAAAAATACAATGCTTGCATGGGAACATTAACTTAACACTTACACAATGCAAGTTGTACTTGATTAAGAAGATAATTAGGTAGGAGCCACTAATTAAGGGGGATTGTAGAAGAATGGGTTGATTATCGGGCCACTTAATTTGTTAGGCAGAATTAATTATAATATTATTTTATAAGTGCCAATATAATATTTTATAATATTTTGTAATGTTGTATTTTAATATTTAATATTTTATAAATATTTTTTGTATTTATTTACTTTTATGTATAGCATGTTTATTAATAGTCATACTCTTTGTAAGCATTTAGAAAGTCAACACAATATATCATTTTCTCACACAGTATCAGAGCTTATCACTCTACTTTTACTCTGTTTGATCTTCGAATTCTCTTAATTTCTCTTGTTGTTGGATGTTTGTGCCCTAAATCTGAGTACTGGGCTACCCATCCGACCTTCAATTTCTCTCGTTATAGAGTATCTGTGCCCTAAATCTGAATATTGGGCTAAATTTGAGTACGTAATTCTCTCGTTGTCGCTTTCGAATGTCACTTCATTGTCGATTTCCACGTTCGTTGCTGGAAGGAGTGACACTGATGTTTCTCTCAACTTGATCCACCATCGTGGGTCTCCATTATCGACGGTTATATTGATGTTTCTGTCATATTGATTTACCACTGTGGATTCCCACTTTCACCGATTGCTGTTTCCGACTGCCGTTGGCACCGTCACTATCTGTCTCACAATTCTTCATTCTACGAAGAAGATGGACTTAGCCCAACGTTTTGATAATTTCGGTCAGCAAAACGCATCGTCTCAGTCGCTGGGCATTGGCTCATATTCCAACTCTCAAAACGCACCATTTTACCCACATCGTCTCCCAAAACTAGACGCAGAATTGAATTCTATACGCGGTGCTCTCATCAAATCATACGCTAAACACTGCGTTTTAACTACCGAATTCCTTATTATGGCCCACTATCCTGTTTCTCAAATTTATCCTTATTTAAGCATATATGGCCTTACAACAAAATGACAGTCTTTCAACCATTACAAATTGTTCTTAATGGTCCTAACTACAATCACTAGGCATCCTATGTGTACATTTTTTCAAAGGCTAAAAATTATGAAACTTTGTCACAGAAAAATACAAGCCAGCACGATAAAAGCCTCTAAGACAAACTTGAGTTTTGTAGGTTGCATTGAGGATTTGGATAATGTTAATTATCAAATTATTACATGGTTTGCTAATATATCTATTTCATCCATTAATATATTAGCTGATCGATATGAACTTGCTAATAATGTATGAGATTTTCTTCAACAACGATACTTATTTATAAACTTTACTCATCAATATTAGATCATGTGTGGGTTACATAACAAATCTCAAAAAAATTGATCAATTAATAAGTGATTTTTACTACCAAATATGTAATTTATGAGATCAATTAAACCTCAACGAGAGTCTACAATAGAATTTTAGAAATTTATTGATTATCCAAATGGATTATGTCTTACCCAATTTCCTATGATGATATGTGATGAATTTGAAACTACTAGGGCCTCACTATTGTATAAACATTCATGGTCTTCATTTAATACTGTCGTGGCTGAACTTATTTATAAATAAATAGATTACAAACGAAAAAAATTTAGCACATAAAGACAATCCTTATAGCATCCTCACAAACATCTAGCCTAAAACGATAATATTTCTACAACAGATTGAATACTAAATTATGCAGGTATTGTCATGGTAATGGATACTCAAAATATAATTGTTCTAAGAAGAGACATTTATATCAAAATTAAAAAGTCACCTCCTTTGGCATTGCTGTCATCATTGATACTGAGACTGTTTAATCTATTTCTATATCATTGACTGTTACTCTATATATTATAGATTTAAAAAAAATTGTCAATCAAATCTTATTATATATAGATTTTATCACTAATTACTTGTTCTATCTGCCATTCCAGACATTTTTTCATGGATTATTGGCTCTGCTTGTTGAAACCAAATGAATTTTGACCAAACATAGTTTCTTAACAAAATTGGAACATCTAACACACCAACCATACATATTGCTAATGGATCACCATGCTTGTTAGTCATATAGGCTTTGTCTCCATGCCATTTCATACTTATCTTGTTCAATCACCCTCATACTCTCTACCATCCAGATGATAAATATATGATCTTGGTTTTTTTTCTAAATATTTTGATATTTAGTATCTATGAATAGGTCAACTAATTGGGATGGGCTATAAAATTGGATGTTTATTTGAGCTAAATATATTTTACCTTCCACTTGCTCTATTTGATCTTATCTATTCTAATATGTAGGGCCCTATACCAATACCTACTAAAGGAGGATCTAAATGCTTCATAATTTTCATTGATAACTTTTCTCACTATACTTGAATATATCATTATGTCATTTTTCTTACTTAACCAAACATATTGAGAATTTTGTAATATGGTGCACAAATAATTCTCAAAAACAAATCAAAATTTTTAGATCAAATAATCTAAAAAAAATATTATGTCCTCATTTGTTATTACTCTAAAATGCTATGGAATTGTTCATAAAAAAAATAGGTCTGTATACCTATCAACAAGAATTGTCACACTAAAAGAAAATTTAGATATATTCTTAGCACCGTTTGTTCTTTGCTTGTTGCTACTAATCTTCTAAAGAATTTTGGAAGCAAATTCGTCATCGATTTAATCTATACTATTAATCATATTCCATGAGTAGTCATTCAAAACTAGATCCCATATGATCACCTATTTAGGAAACAATCTCACTCTAATCTCCTTTGAGTTTTTGGTTACATATATCTTGTTCTACTTTAACCTCATGAAAGAAATAAATTGGAACCCTAGGCTTGATTCTATTGCTCTCTTGTAT
>JAOVVI020007489.1:0-14828 GCA_028571085.2 Nepenthes alata | reverse complement strand
ACAGGTAGACAAATCAGACCAAGATTCACAATGTCTCACCTTTTTCTTGTGTGTTAATTTTCTCACTCCAGGAGCAGACATGGAAATTGATGAGTGTATCTAGTTGATTAACTAAAATCACCAAGCAAAAGCAGCCATGGATGGATATAGCTTCCCAAAAAAGTCTAATATATAGAGGATCTGAGGCTAATTACCGAATAGACCCAAGAACTTGTTTGGTTATGTCTGTAACCCATTTCATATGTAATGGAAATAATATTTATTCTACCAGGTAAAGGTCTCCGTCGATTTTTCTGACATTAGCTTCACAAAGAGAAGATGAATAATTTTAGTTGTTTATGTTATGTTATACATAGTCATGGCATCCACTAATCCATAGTTTTATTATCTTTGTTTTTTTTTTATTGCAGAGAGAAAATGAAAGAAAAAGGAACACTTACTGTTGTATAAAATGCGCCACCACCAAAGTTTGACTGGCTGAATCTTTTGCCTCTCGTTGCTGACTCCTGGTAATGGCACAATTTATTAAATCAGAAAATACATAGATCCATTATAAGCAGAAAAGGCATTGCAAAACGGACTAAAAAGAGGCACCGTTAGTAGAAGAACATAGAATCACATATTTGATGATAGCTGCATGTCCAACCATCTTAGAAGCCTAAATTCACAATTTGATCTAAAAAATTGAGCAATTATAGTCTCCAAACTCTACTACACAAACTTCAAAGATGTAGACATTTTTGGTCATAAAAAGATGTAGACTTTCAGTTATACTCTATCAATTACACAAAAAAGAAAAGAAGAGAAAAGATGAGATCTGATGATTACATCACAGAAACCAAATAACCCTATCTAAATCAATTACAACATACGACTGAAGTCAACTCCTGAAATTAATAGAACTATCAACTTTAATTACCTTGTAAAAAGAAAAGATCACGTCAATTCAATTATAGGTTAAAAGGAAAGATTATCGGCCAGGGAGACTTACAGAGAAGGGATTAACTTCTTCTTCATCGAAAGGGTTTGGATCGTAACGACCGGCCATTTGATTCACTGATACTCAATCGCCAAGAAGCTTAATATATTCGGAACGAATTTTTTTGGACAGAGAGACAGAGAGGAAGACAGATGATGAGAAGAATTGAAGCCGAGAACTGCATATAAACTAAGAAGAAAGTTGGAAGCTCGGGCTAGAGAGAGATAGGTATAGAGAAAGAGTGAGCGGGTCTACGGTCTGCTAAAGAATTTGGAAATGGACGACTTTTCACACAGAGAAATAGAGAGAGAGAGAGAGAGAGAGGAGGCGGGGCGGGCAACCTTCGAGATTCAACGTGACTGACCAGCCGCGTGTTTTAATGATAAAATATTTAAAATTATTTTTATTTTTTTTTATTATGCTTAGAATTTTATTGTCAATTTATTATAACATGAATTTTACTCGACAAATTTTGGGAAAAAAAATAATATCAATGTAAACTATATAAAAATACGTTGTAATACATAAAATTAAAATCTAAAAATGTTAAAATAAAAGACTATATTAGAGTTTATACATATTGTACCTACTATACTATATATAATATAATGCGGCTCAATCCTTGCACATTGTGAAAGCTTTATACCCAAAAAAAAATATATGTAGTAAATAAAATTATTTTTAAACTTAAAATTAGAAATGATGCATATCTAAAAAAAATTAATATGACCTAATTTTTAAATAACCCGTATTCAAACGTGATCTAAAGTTTTAAATTGATTTTTTATGTATTATAAATACAAATAAAAAATAAAAGAAATTTTTAAAAAAAAATCTTATAAGAATTTTTTCAATATTCAAATAAATAAAATATTTTAATTAATTAATTAAAGAGTATTAATATAGTTAGAGAGAGAGGTTATTGGGCCTAGTACGTCAAGCAAGGAATTTATAACCCGTCCAAGCCATATAGTTTTTTGAGAGTTAGAAGAATCTTATTATTTATATTATTTATTTCTATAGGCTTATTCAAGTCTCATATTTCTTACAAGCCTATTTGAGCTTAGATCTGCAATGGTCTATTCGGTTTCTAAATATGGACTTATTTAACTTGAGTGGCTTGCTGTAACTAATAGTGATAAAGCAACTACTGTACAATTATTATAACAGCGATCAGCAGTAACACCATTCAGTTGAAGGATCTGGAAGCGAACCTTGAGTGGATTTCAATAAGTAATGGCAATGACATCCAACAACCACGGTTGACGGACATAGATTGCCGAAGCAAGGAGAATGGGAGCCAATGCAGGTTCAACGCACAATCGCGTGGAGTGAGTCAAGCAGCAGTCACAACCGATAATATGACGAAAAGTCCTAGACGTAGGACTAGCCAAAGTCTAGGCAGGTGGTTGAAAATATAGACACAGTTGACATAATGAATGGACGTATCAGCAAAAACACCGTCAAATCTATACAATAAAAACTAAGTAGATATAAAAGGTTATATCTGATTGGCTCATTTATTTCAAGTTATTTTTTAGTCGTCTATCTACCTATTCAGGTCCTTAATTTTTTTTTTTTTCATCTAGGTTATTTATATATTCTCATATTTTTTTTTTGTTGATTTGTTTTTTATTAATTTTTTTAATGAAATAAAATGAAATTTAAGCATGTTTCTAGAAGTTCTGCAAGGTGAGTGGACTTTGAATGAAATTACGGAATGTTCAGATTTGGGAGAGTCGTTTATCTTAAGCTGCAGCAGGAAGAGATTTCTAATGTGAACTCCGCCGCTTAAAATGCATTACGCTTCGTTTAAATTCCATCCGCATAACACAATAATACAATGTTTTCTCTTATTTTAATTACTCATAATTCTAGTTTAACTAGCACGATTTAATTTGAGTATCAGATGATAAACTATTAAATATATTTTATTTCTTTCATCTCTTATTTTAATTTATAGTGTGTAAAAACTGAATTAAATTTTAAGAGCCTGATTTGATTACTCTTAGATTAATTTTAAATTTACAGTACATATTAAATATACTACGTGGTATCAATAAATTATCCACAGATAGTGCGAGACTAATAAAAAATCTAAGTAAGAACCTATTTTTTTAAATAAAAAATGGCATAACTACTTATCAGAAAAAGAAGTATTTTTTTAGTTAATGGGTCTAGGTGAGATCCTTTACACAGCCTTCATACTGGTATCAATTGGGATTATTCCGATAGTAGCTAGCTATAATTATGATAAGAAATGATATTTATTTTTGGTGAGCTTAGTATATGAAAAATGATTTTTCTGTCCCTTTCTTTTTATGGTTAGGACATCATCTCTTCATATCAAATTTCTAAATCAATATTTAGTACTTTATTTTTTATTTTAATTTTAATTTCAATATAACACAACACCATAAAACTATTATCGGTTAGCTCACCAAATCAATAAGCCTTTTTACCCTACCTCATATCTAAACTCATTTCACACCAAGAAGATGTAAAAATTAATTATTTAAGGCCAATTCGTCCACCTCATTGTCATACAGATCAATCCGTATAATACCATATCTAACTCGTTAAGTATTTAGCTCAAAAGGCATATTTACTAAAATAAAATACAAATAAATTGACAGAATGTCCACTCAAACAATGAAACATACGGTTTAATTGTTGCAAGTAAAAAATCTTATGAAAACTTATATGCCATAAATCATTTAAGAGAGGCAGACAGTCTTAAATTAATACAATTTTCCCAAACCACTCCATCATCCCCATTTGCCACACCTACTCCCACAGCCAGATACCCGATTATGGAGTACTACATAAATAAAATTGACTTGTAAGCTTCAAGAATTAAAAAAAAAAAAGGCTATGTTTTAACTTGCTAAGCTTCTCAAATTAGGCACTAAGATCTCTGACAATGATACTATACAGAGCACAGTAGTTTTCCTCGGTGCTGTTACGATCCTTTTACCATTTAAACTCAGCATATTGATTTAGTGGTTATAATTATAAGTTAAAAAATAAAAAAATAATATTGTTTAATTAGTACAAAAACTTAATACAATCTCCTCTCTAGTTTTTTTTTTATTTAATTTTTTAATGTTGACCTTTTGATATAGAATGAAGTCAAAATAATAAGAAAATATAAATGACAACCATAACCAAGCACCTTACAATATAACCCTTTTAGGATTTAAAATTTCCCAAATTACACATAACCCTTTTAGAATCAGCCTAAAGCCAAGTAGGTAATCTTTTTCAAAAAAAAAAATCCTATCAATAATAAAGATATATTCTTATAATATACAAATTTAAAATTACAATAATATATTAAAAAAATATTTTAATTCATACTATTTATCACTTTAGTAATAATATCGATGACAAAACCTAAACCAGACAGAACACCCCCAACTGCTTTCAGGGAAGAACTAACGATTGGCGAGACGCATGCATCTTAAGAAACTACAAAAGCAAAAACAAAGGGATGGAAAGGAGAAACGCATAACTAGCGCATGAAAGCTCAACCATGAAAGCTTGGAAATTGGATGAGAGCTGATTCTATGCCGTGATAAATCCAAAAGCTGCTTCTTTCAAAAGCTATTTCTTTTGCTTGGCTTTTTTGCCTCGTGTGTAAGGCTGAAATACAAACCATCTGTTGTTGCTCTTGTATGGATCAACCCAGCCCCTGTCCTCCTCCTCGGCTTTTTCCCAGCGCTCTTCGAAAATTTGGAGCTCTTGCGTCGATTTCCTCCTAATCTGCTCAATGCGAGTCCCCAAGCCAGGAAAACATTATCAGGTCATGAATGTTTAGTTTGAGAATGGTCACTAGGTGGAGCAACAAGGACTTGACACAGATCCGCACCAATTGTTCTTCGGGTGGGAAGGAGTGAGTGATGTTATGGCCCTAATAGGCAGACACCTATACTCACCCGACGGCTAGAATTAAAAGTTAAAAGAATGAATAGTCGATATTATATCAGGTAATTTAAATAATTATTCAATCTGAACTGTTCATTTTCCAACAGCATCTAAACATAATTATTTTATTCTTTCTTTTTTTTCAATTGAATGGAGCGTAAATGCAAATGATATAATTCTCACAATGTAATCTCTTGGAAATAGGTTTGAGTTGTGAAAATAATTTTTTGCATAATATAAGGTAATGATGCATAACCCAACCCTTCTCCGGACCCCGAGCATAGCGGGACTTTCATGTACCAGATTATACTCTTTGTTCAGTTGAGGCATTGACACTTAGGCTCCACAAAAGGGACCCATTGAGAGGCACTGCCCTCATTGTTTCCAAGTATCATTCATCTCTTTGGTGATTTAATAGAACGTGATATTAGTGTAAAGGAAAATGACCAGCTATGCAAAGTTGAAGTCACAAGGTGATGGAGCTTACCCAAGATCGCAAATCAAAAGCTGGATGCCGTGACTGCATATTAAGCAACATTTGGGAGAAAAGTGAGGAAAGATTTATCAGCTAAAGAGTTAGCAATTTATTGGCACAAGGAAAAGATACGAGATAGTTACCTTCCTCGACTCCTTCAGATTTGGGGTCTGCAAGAAGCAAGGTGCAGGACAAGCATAAGAGAGTAGGAAATGCACCAAAAAATCATAGCAGAAAAACTTGGAGGATAAATGCAAGGTTTCCACGGATATCATTGCGATTCAATATCAGCATGTGAAAAGAGTACTACAACTAGAAGAAAATAGCACTGCAAATTCAGGTCTCATAGACCACCATCGATGATAAGATCATGGACAAAATATCGGTATCGATCGCGACTACATTAATGTCAGACAATATGTATCATTTTAGATATATTGGAAAAAATATTTTGAAAATCGTAAACTAATAAGGTCTAATCGACATTGCTGTATATGACTATGAAAGTGTTTAAAGTCATAAAATAGAGGTTAACTGACCTTTTTCACAGATGAACCACCCAAGGTTTGTATGCCCTGATGAATGATGTATTCACTGTCAACAACTCCTACCTTTTCCGTACGATCCCCCTGTACTTCAGAAAGTAATAATACTTGAGAGGGATAAAAATAATAAAGGAGGGGAAGGGATTAAAATATATGCCATATGATAGGAGAAATCAGTATGGGTAAGAACTAGAAATCTTGAGAATACAACACCACATTCACGAATATCAGATCATTACAGCCAAGTTCATGGAACAAACAAGCACTCAACATCATTGAATCAAAAAAGAGATGTAAGGTGAAATGTAAATATATAAGGTAGTGGCATAGTGCTACTATCTTTCCCCTTTGTAAATAAATCTATATGAGAATCGATTACTCACCACCAAGGGGGTGCTAACTAAATTCAAGAATACAACAACTGCATGACATATATAATCGTTGAAACAAAGGCAGCAGCCTTTACAAGCATACAGTACCATTATCTTAAACTGGAGAGAACTTGTGCGTCATAAGCAATAGCAGCATTTTAAGAATGGGTAATATATAACGCAAGGTGGATTTAAGCAAACACGAATCTATATGAGATGAAAAGCATCGTGTGCATATATATCAACAACAAAAATAAGTCCAAATACATGCTCAGTCATTTGAGTGGTTTGCACCTATGCGTGACTACTCCACATTGCAATGAATCCAAATCATCTTCAACATCCTTTCTCATCCTCCTCATACAGGGGTTTCACTTCTGATGTTCTCCTTTATGGTTAATTCATAAATCTTAGCATTCTCACTCTTTCTCAACTGACAGCCAATCTGAACCGTTTTAAATTTTTAATAGCTAGTCAATAGCCCATCATAGAGAAGACAAAAACCAACACTGCAAATCTCTTCACTATCAAATCCAAGCTGTAAAACCAATATCTTTTTCTTTTCCCCTGCAGTAACTTCCCAACGGAAGTGTTGGAAACTATTAAGAGATGACTTGGAATTCAATGGCATGCAGATGGGCATGAGCTTAAATGCTCACTTATAAATGCAAAGGTAACAGCATTTGTGGCCACAATATATCACTTATGGGAGAGAAATGAAGGAATATTTCTCTATCCAAGCAAGCAACAAGAATTAATCAAGCACACAGACTGAAGTGCTTATTAAAACATGTAGTACAACAAAGAAAGAAGATTAAGACCAGCTACAGACAGCAAGGGTACAATGCGGCTATTATGGTGCTTGCACTATGGCTGGCATTTAACTTCAGAACTGTTCAGGGGACAGACAAAAATTATGTCCAGGATACCCTAGTAATTTTAATTTGAGAATTGTTCAGCAATGAAATACTACTAAAAAAATACAAAAACTTGTAAAATCACAATTCACGTACTTTGTCTTACTGTTACTCATCTTGTGACTTTCTCATCCTAACATTGATTTTCATTTTCCAATGAATTTCATTTTGAAAGGCACATTATTTGCAAAAACAATCACCATGATATGTTGTCTCAATGTTAATGGCATCGTCAATCCTACATGAAAGCAATTTTATACTTTGGGATTTATCATAAAAACAAGAAAGTCCAAAAGCATCACTACACTTAATTTTATTAGTGCAACAAGAAAATTTTTGCAATTAATGGAATACAGAGCCCCAACCAAAAGCATCACTACACTTTTATTTGCTCAACAAGGCAAATCCCCAATTCCCATATTTACTCAGCAATATCAAGATAGAAAATTTGATAATAGCTGCATTTTTACTACACCAGTAAGATAATGCAGTACCCGTATATACAGTATATAAAGAACCTGAGAGCCAGAGATATGTGACCAGCAAAAAGCATAGAGCTAGAAACTAAGATCAATGGACATCAAATCTCACCTGTGCACAATAACCAAACTTCATATCCAATCCCCAGCCGTGAACGAGGTCATTCTGAGCCAAACGAGAATCAACTAGATCATAAAGATAGCAAAAGCAGACTAATACAGAGAACACCAATCGCAAACAAAACTCAGAATGAACAGGTCGAAAAAGCAGTTAAAAGCAGCTATTTAAGGAGCTTCAGATATCAATAACCTGAATAAGAATAGTTTGCTGTTTGTAGATTAAAACTAAGCTAGTAATTTATGCTCAAGGACAGTACACAGTACACTTTCAGTTGCATGTTAATCAAGGGCCCTGCTGTTTTACAATAGCAAGTTAAAATATATAACTTGATATGCAAACCAAATCAAGCTTCCATAAGAATAAGATACAGGAGTTCTTCTTATAGACCACTTGCAGGTTACAATTAATCAGCATAAAAAAGTTCTTTTTTTTTTTTTGAAGAATATGCATAAAAAGATTCCTTTCCTTTTGAGAACTCTTAATCTAATAGTGAAGCATCCTAAACAAAGCTATGAGCTATTTGATGAAAGAGAAATATCTTAAATGTAAGTTCTTCTCCAATTAATTGATTGATATAGGAAGTAGTTCATTATATCTCTCACAGACGGAGTAATTACTAAATTTGATTAACTAGACCTTATCCCACTAAGTCAGATTCGCTGCATGAACTATTTGATGTCATTCACTTGGAACTAAACTTGGTTAGCACAATTAAATCCAGAGAGCAACAATGGATGACCATACCATGAGGTTCCCACATTGGGCCCAAAGGTCAACATTTTGTAACCTTACCCTCTCATTACAACACTATATTTAATATTTGAATTCATGACCTCTTAGTTGCTACGGAGCAATATTTACTATTGTGTCAACGCCCGCTCTCCGAGATGGCATAAAATGCTTCACTTATAATTGATGCAAAGCAACACAAAATCCAACTAACAGTGATTTAGATATACCTGTATGAGATGCCAGGTACAACACCAAGCAGCCCTTGAAAACACAGGTGCCATCCCTTCCACCCACCTACCTCCAAAATATGCAGACACACCATAAATGAAAAAACAGTGAGAAGCAATACCTAACAACTGCAAATTATTACACCCATCATCACTCAAAGACAATACACCCCGATAAATGTATTGACAAGTGTTAGTAATGCATGGGCATGGAAAACTGATTGGTAGTTTTCCAGCCTTCTTCTCCATTTAATATTATATTGGTTAAGCTTTAGTTACACTGAACATCAATGCCTTCAAGTTTTAGGATTACAAAACAATTCTACAAAAAACAATATTTCAAATATCACATTATTTTCTGCACGTGGTCTTCTCCTATATCAAAGAATGTCCCATCAAGAAATCATAAATCGACAAGACCAAATAGATCATGATTGCACTCAAACAGATAAAATAAAGTTGTGGAAGAAAGAACATAACAATTACACATATCTAAACTTACCCAGCGCACGGTGGGCCATGGCTTGCACTGGAACATCTCAAACTGCCTCTGCCATCGTATACCCTTCTGCATAAAGTAGGTACAGAAATTGCAAGAACTAAGCTCATATAAAGGCATAAATATAATATTGTGTCTCAAAACAAGCCCGACGTACCTGTGAAACTTCTTTGTTCTTTTGCGGATCGTAATTCTGTGATGAATTTCAGTAGAGTTGGGGTCTATGGCGGGCTGAGATATTTCTAGTCCCTCTGATTTGACAATATCCAGGTACCTGACCATGGCAGGGCTAAAAGGTTGAAGATTAAAGAAGTATTAGCCTGCTCTACAATAAATACAGTATACACACACACACACATACATATATATATATATATATATATATATATTTATTTATTTACTTTATTAAAAAACATTTGATAAAATTAACGCGCTAATCTTCTTTTAAATACATTCGTAATAATAGTAGCCAATCTGGGAATTTTGTCAAAAGCATAGGCAGGTAATCACTTTCTTTCTCCCCTCTCTAAGGGAGCCAATTATTGTGAACAATCAGTCTGCATAAACCTCACAGTGAGGCAACCAAAGAAAACATGAAAATCATTCTCTTTACATACTTTCTTCTCACTCTTTTCCAAACCAGTACATGTTAATTGTAGGGATGAATCAGATGATTCAGATGCACAACGCAAAAGATTGCAGAACATAGAACATCTCCATGCAACTATCCTCTCCAAAAGATAAATAACTATTTTGGATCAAAGGTTGAAAATTTGTTATCTTTTGACTAATTCATCTGCAGAAGAAGCCAACACCAGAGCATGGACCAATGAAAAGCATTACAAACTATATAACATACCTTCCAGGATGGAAGTTTTCCACCCCTAAATCTTCATCCCAAAGAAATACAAAATCGTAGATGGCCACAATATCAGGATGGAGAAAGCGTTTAGCGAACCACCTGAATCAAACAAGAATGAATCATGATAACATAGATACAGTTAACCGAACTAAACCAAGCTCAAAAGGAGGGAAAAGAAAAATGAAAATCATGAACAGAGTTGCTTCCAGAAAAGCACATCGAGGACACATTACATGCATCCACCAAGCAAACTTCTCACCAAGAAATTGGATAGATCAATGAAAAAACTTCAGCCAATAATTACTTTCCCTGTAAGTTTGCTGATGCAGAAATAGAACAGAAAGACACATAACTGCTATATGAATGGTCATTTTACCTCTTTTGGCATCAGTGACCACTAAGGCTCATAATTTGAGAAACACAACTAGTTTCTTTGAGCATTGTCTCTTTCCCAACCTAGTCACATACCTAAGGAGAGGGCCTTTAATCAAACTTTAGCATTGTAGGCATAAGACTACAAGATGAGGATAAGCCTGAACACAATTGTGAGGTTAGTACATTATGACCTCATAAGTCATGGGTTCAAATAATGGAAGCAGAAACTCTATAATGGACATGTGAGGTTGGACACATCTAACTCTCGCTAAACCACATAATGCATAAGCCTCGTATACTTGGTTGTGGCTTTGGCACAAGCCTATAAGATCAAGTCATACTCCAAGAGACATCATGTTACAACTGATTGAAACACTTCCTATCAATAGTAAAATAGAAACTTCCATCAACACCCCAAAGAGAATTTTAGACCATCATCATATAAGGCACAAGAAACTAACATAGTAGGCATACCATTTTGTTTGGTTTTGAGCCATTATATGTATGGCTTTGTTACTCCATTCCAAATCTGACCAACCTTCCATGTTGCCATCATAGTGAAAAAGCACAATTGTAAAATTTTCTGTAAGAAACTGGAAGAACAGAAGTGAGAAAACAGTCCATTCATCATCTTGATTATGTAAAATTATGAAGAGGAAGCCAATATGCCAAAAATCATACTTTATGAACAATCGTATTAACATTATGCTTCTGCTTAATCCCAACTGCCATGGCAAGTAAGTTATGATGGCTAGAAATGTTTACCTGAAAATCAATGGTATAGATAAAAACAAATGGGCAACTCACCTCTAGAAAGTAACCAAATTGGGAAATACAACTGATATAACAATGACAGCTTTCAATCAAATGTATGCTTATATGCAACCAATCATTAGATGTCTACAGAAGACATTTGGACCTGATTCTGACCTTTGACCTTGTATTCAACCACACAGATCTTAACTCCAAATCTGACCTTGAGTGAATGATGCCATGAGGTAAACTATTCAACATCCCTGGAGTTGATTCCTACATCAACAATAAAGTCATCTCAGTATAGAAGTGGAAAAAACACTACTAGTTGATAATCAAACCACAAAAATTATAATAACTGAAGCTAGAAAGTTCCATAGGCTTGTTCCAACTAAGACAATAAGGTTATTCCAAGCCTCATTAATTCAAGTCAGTGTTACCTTTATACCATCGAAAGGTTGCAACTGCGCTTCTATCTGAAAATGAAATCAAAAGGAAATATTAGAAGCAAAAAAAAATTCAGTCCACAAATTGAGTTCCAGGCTCCCAGATCAATATCATTGACTGTACATACATACATACATACATACATATACATATATATATATATATATAGAGAGAGAGAGAGAGAGCAAATTCAACATCAGATAACCATAGAAAATGATCTAGAGCACAAGCTAGCCAGCCGAAAGGATTAATTATGAGCAGGGGGGTCAAAGAAGCATCGCCACTAGGTCAGGAGTCAACTCTCCCTCATCTGTTTTGTTCATTTTTCTTTTCATTTTTGGAACTAATTCTAATGGTCAGAAACTAGTACAAGTCATTGACATATGGAACAATGGAGAACACAGACATAAATATCACCGAGGCATGTTCTTCAAGGAATAGCTCACAACAAGAATTTTTACATAATATTAAATGCCACCATGCCATCATACCTCTGCATGTCGATACTGATACTTTGTTGTCCTGTACACAATAAACAACATCACTGTACACACAACTGCCATAAACGGCAGTTGTCTCACCCGAAATCCATGTGTTCCTTGTGCTCCCTGATACAAGAAAGTAAGAAATGAAGATTGTCATTTCCCATGGTTATGCTCGCCTATGTCAAACTCAAAACTAGAAGTAGAACAAGAACTGTACCGTATCAGTGAGAGCACTTCTTTTCCTTGGCAGCCATCTCCATGATTTGAATGTCTTCATAGACATTCAAGGGAATCTATTTACTTTCATAACAAACTTCAGTCGCTAAGGAAGGATCAAAATAATATTAGAACTGGATTGGGGCAATTCTGGAAAGGTGAAGAGACAGACTTCTAAAGCTAACTTGGGAAATATAACAAGTGCAATGCAATCTTAAAGGAGTGTTCTGCATAAATACAGTAACCATTAATAAACTAGAAATCACCAAAAGCAAACCAGGAAGAAAGTATGTAACTCAGCTTCTACAAAAATAGAAAAAGAAAATGAAGAACATAATGGATACATGAAAACATCATTTAGATATAGATCTCCTACTTCCTAAACATTAATGCTTAGATAGCAGTAAAGGTAAAACCACATATTCATTAAGTAGCCACGAACTAAATTTAGTTAAACCATCATTGACCACTTTGAGATATCACTTTTTTTCCGGAAAAGAAGAGGTGAGGGCTTCCAATTTTAAAATGGCTGATCCTTTTATTTTCTTTTCCCTTTTTTTTACTAGTAATCATTTTTTTGGCAATTTCTTCCATAAAATGACACATAAGTCAACCCAAAAATAATATCTAAGCCTCTCTCTTATATCAAAGCATATAACACTGTAAACAACACAAAACAAGACTTTAAGACCTTGACAGGTGAACGACCACAACAAATCAGCAGGTGAAATTGTAGCAGTTCACGTTTGACCAAACACCATGTGGAGTGTTGCCAAGTCCATTCGAGCACCAGAATAGGAAAGAGAAAGCATGTGAAAACATGCCAATATTATTAGGAAAACACCTTCTTCAGAATTTCCTATTATTAACCAATAAGCAATAACTACCTATTAGAAGTAGACTTCTACACAAACATATCATCACAAACAGAAAAGCAAAGTAGCTAGAATAACAACAAGGGAGATTTTGGATAACCTCGAAATCAGTATGATGAATTTGTGAAATCAATCCAACAACTTTTTTGCCACCATTTCTCCTCACTTTCCATACAATAACAAAAAAAGCACTTTCTTGCAACCTTACATTTTCAATTAGTAGAAGCCAGAAAGAGCTTTTTTATTGTTTATATTAGTTCTCCACAACAGTTTTGTTGGGTCCGGTATTGCGGGCACCCGAAACCCGAGGCGTACTGAAGAAGTCTCGCAAAGGCGGGAAATATTTTCGTTTTGGCGGAAAGATTATTCTTGGCGGGAACTTTTGGGCTTATTTTGGAGGAAAAACCCTCACCTCCTTTCCCAATAAAAGGGCCAGCTCCAGCACGAAAAGGGGGGAAAAAAGAAGGAGGAGGAGGAAGCAGAAGGAAAAAAGAAAAAAGAGGACTTTCCTGACTCTCCGTGCCCTGGCCACCGATTTCGAGGAAGTCTGGAACTCTCCCTCCCTCTCACCGTCCTCGTCATCATGAAACGAAGAAGGAGTCTCTGCAAGAGGGGAAGTGAGCCCGATTCAGTCGACGGCGCGCCACGCGAACCGCGGAGCCCTTTCCATCGACGACCTGAACTTCCCCCACTGCCGTCACTTTCCGAAGAACAAGGCGCAGAGCTTCCCTGCTGACGGCACTGAGCGACTTTCACTCAACTCGGCGCTCAATGGAGCTCAAAGCTCAGTGTTCAGGGCGATCGGCACATCTCTTCCATTTCCGATCCAAACGGAGCACTCGTCGGGACCGCCCATCAAGTCCTGCAATTCCCCCCTTTTAAGTCGGCACAAGACAAAGCTCCCCCAGGAAGCGGCCAGATCTGAGCCACATCCAGAGTCCCTCAGCGAAGCAGATTTTGGGGCCAAACCCCCGTCTAAGCTCAGCCTTTCTTCCCAAACCAAGACGGAGCCCGAAGCATGAAGCCTCCCCAGATAACGGTCAAATCCGCACCGGAATCGCACCCGGAGCACCTCACAGAAGCAGATCCCTGTACCTGCCGGGGCGTCCGGTGGGCGTCTTCAGAGTCCGGCCGAATGAGACCGCCCAGTCACCAGCTGAAAGCCTCCAGAGTCCACTGGCGTTCTCGTCCAAGCCCGATACCGCAGAGCCCTCCGAGAACGTAGCTCAGATGCATCAGCAGCGAGGCCAGGGAAGTCTCTCAAATGGAGCTCCACTTCCTCGAATGGGAACGGCGTACGGCTCCTCAAGAAGCCTCCCAGCATCGGACCGATAACCACGACGTTGTTCCATGCTCCGCCCAGAAGGGCCAACCAGGATCGTTC
The DNA here is from genome assembly GCA_028571085.2 of Nepenthes alata. Lineage (NCBI taxonomy): Eukaryota > Viridiplantae > Streptophyta > Magnoliopsida > Caryophyllales > Nepenthaceae > Nepenthes > Nepenthes alata. Next base: position 159 of record JAOVVI020007489.1, on the reverse strand, counting down.
GGCCCGCTTAGTTGACCTGTTTGGTCACGGGGAGGTCCGTACCCGACAGCCCACTAGGGCAATCTGGTTGAACGGGCCCAATAGGCCCCGCACTTGTCCTAGCTTATGCCGGGAGATCTACGAATATTATTGTGATCTACGATCACCTCGAAGCCGTCC
>JAOVVI020007488.1:0-14828 GCA_028571085.2 Nepenthes alata | reverse complement strand
CCAGACTTCGCAAGGAAGCGGGACAAAGCCGCCAGCCGTCCAGTTAGCCGCTGAACGTCCTTTACGCTTCGTGGCGACGCCATGTCGGCGAGCGCCTTTATCTTTTCTAGGTTCGCCTCGATGCCTCGCTGGGAGACGATGAAACCCAAGAATTTACCGGAAGCCACTCCGAAGACACACTTAGTTGGGTTTAGCTTCATGTGGTGCTTACGAAGCACCTCGAACGACTCTTCCAAGTCGCGGATGTGGTCACCGGTGACCTTACTCTTAACGAGCATGTCGTCGATGTAGACCTCCATGTTGCGACCAATTTACTTTTCAAACATTTTATTGACCAACCGCTGGTAGGTCGCCCCAGCGTTCTTGAGTTCGAAAGGCTTTACGTTGTAACAGTAAGTGCCTTGATCGGTCATGAACGAAGTATGCTTTTCGTCCTCCGGATTCATCCGGATCTGGTTGTAACCCGAGTAGGCGTCCATGAAGCTGAGCAGCTGATGTCCAGCCGTTGAGTCAACCAGTAGGTCGATCCTGGGTAAGGAAAAACTGTCTTTGTGAAAGGCTTTGTTAACGTCGGTGAAGTCGACGCACATCCGCTATTTTCCTTTGCTTTTCTTTACTAGAACGACATTAGAGAGCTAGTCCGGATATTAGACTTCCCTAATGAAGCTTGCGTCTAACAGCTTCTTCACCTCCTTTCGGATGGTGATCAGCTTTTCAACGGAGTGGTTCCTCCGCTTCAGCCTGATGGGTTTTCGGCTGGAGTCAAGCCCCAGCCGGTGGACTATCACTTCTGCCGGGATTCTAGGCATGTCTGCCGGAGTTCAAGCAAAAAGGTCTGTGTTCCTTCGCAGGAACGCGATCAGCTCATCGCGCAGTAGCCCGGTGAGTGAGCCGCCGATCTGTACACACTTATCCGGCTCCTCCGGGTCCAGTGGGATTAGATCTGTGGCTTCGCCGGGCTGCGCTTGCTGGAGGGTTGTCTCGTCCCGATGGTCGCGTTTTCCCACTGTTCTAGCGCTGCTGCTCAGGGCAATTTGGGACATGTAACAGGTTCGCCCAGTAACCTGATCTCCCAGAACCTCGCCGACATCGTAGGGTGTCAGAAACTTCATTTCTGACACCCTAATTGGACTTTTTAGCTTCTGGGCCTGTTCTCTAACTGGGCCGTTAGAGGGTTGACCGTTCTTCTTGAACTTTCGTTGACTTTTTTGGGGCAGCTCATTTTTTATAAACCCATCAAGATGGTTAAAGGACATGTAATTAATTTTTTTAAAAAATAATAAAACATCCTAATATTTATACTATAATAAAAAAAACAAATAAAATTATTTACATAATATTTAAAAATTTTCATTGAAATTAAATCTCTCTGTTGAATTAAAGTTGAACGGATAAAAATGTCACTGGGCTGCTGCGCGACCCCGCCATCCATGTAGAGTTGCAGTTGTCATCTTCCCCGTTCTCGAGCCCTAGGCAATTCAACACCGTGTCTCTGTGCTATTTCCGTCGGACCTGGCAGCGACAGGCCCCATTGTGCTATCTGAGGTTACTTCTTGAGCACCCGATTTGACGTTTTAACTCGCTTTAGTTAGTTTGCTTGTTTCTGATGTCTCTGCGTGTTTTTGTGCTGTTTTTATACTGACGGTATCTGTTCAATTTGCCGTTTGTGGCGACCCGACACCATGGAAAGCGTCCGGGGAAAGGGTTTGGAAAAATGTCAAATTTTGTTGACTGTGAAGCATTTAAATTATGAACAGAATAAAGGATTTCATATTGTGAAATAATTACGTGGACGAAGCTTTCTAATTATAAACTGACTTACGCCCTAGCCAAAATGAATCCTATTTGGGCTATTACCTTCTCTGTTGCTAGGTTTTCATTCACAGGGGTTGGCTGGATTTTGTAGTAAATTCTATCTGTTCTTCTCTACTTTGGGCTGTGGGACCTACTTCTGGCCCCAATGGGAGCAGTGACTAGTGTTATAGGTCGTTGGTAGGCCGGAATGTTTTCACGTGTAAGTCAGTTTGGGGGGTCCGAAGCCAGGTTTCTGTGCACCGCACATGTAGCTTACCGGTTCAGTTGCAACATGGATCCTGAAAGGTCCTGTCATTCATTACCATTTTCTCATTATATTTTGTTAGATCTGGTGATAGTGTTTTATTCATATACCCAAGGCTCCTTTTGGTACAAATGTCAAAACAATTTGGTAGGGTATTTATATAATTTGAATGGCTGCTTATCTCTGTTTTACTATGGATCATCGTAAATTTTATCTTTCTGATGTCACGTCTTCTCTTGTACATAGGTGTATGTAGAGGATGAAGCCAGTAGTGGGGGTGGTGGTGTCCAACAAGATGCAGAAGTCAGTGGTGGTGGCTGTAGACCGTCTCTTCCACCACAAAATCTATAATAGATACGTCAAACGAACCAACAAGTTCATGGCCCATGATGAGCATGACGAATGCAACAATGGTGACCGTGTAATGTTTCCCTCTTCCTCAAAATGTTGTATTGCAACGTCTATTTGAGCTCATATGTTTCAGTACGGGATGTTCCCTGTGGAATTTATCATGCTTGAGGAACATATTTGTTTATGCATATGTCTTGGGGAAATTGGATTTGTAGATAATTGATCATTATTGAATTCAAGATCAGGCTGGAGCAATTAATTCTGATTGACTTACCATAGGTAATGAGGGAAAATGGGAGTCAAGTAACTTGAGATGTTCAGTTAATTTATCACAAGAGGGTGGCAATGCAACTGTGTTTTTATGGTATAATTGCATTTTGTTTTGCTATATGTATCTACAAATGCCGTTGGCATATCCTTGGAGTAACCTCTGTGTACACCCAAGGTGGTTCATAAGACAAAACAAAACCATATGCAAAACTATATAACAAAAAAATAATGACTATTTACAAGGGCTTCGCTAACCAAATAGTTCTCAAGTACATTGCTCATAGAAAGACACTCTATAAGCTATGTGCCTGGTTGCTCAAATTGGTCTGCTTTTGCCTCATCGGTCATGCTGATGAAGACCTGACTCTAAGGAGAAGTAGTAGGGTTTTGGGAATGAATATACTATCCTCAATACTTACAACTAATGTACTACTGAATTTTGTCTTAATCGACTACAATAAGGAGTTTTGAAGTCTTAACTGATGTGAGACTCTATAGTTGCATAGAGACTAAGGAGGTAAAGTGACTCAATGAGGTCCCCAGGCTCGATGAGCTCTCTTCTGCTTCTGTAGGGTTCCTGAGATCATGTTCTGGAATGAGCAATCAAAAAGATTCTGAAACATCCTTAGGGTTAGGTATTATTCTTTCAATGATCGTGTTAAGATTTAAATACTAATTGGTTCCTTGTCCTGGCAATGATAACCCCCCCTGGATTTGCCTATATAGGCTGCGACTAAAGTCGCGGGGCTCACTTTCATTGATGAAAAGGCAAAATCAAATGATTACTTATATATATAATTGTATATATATGTATATATAATTAATAATTTCTTTTATTGAGTAAACAATTGCACTCTGTAATTCTTCATTAATTGTTAGGGAAATTAGGTCATTAGTGGTGGTTGAGGCTAGTGCCAATCTAGCTGGGCACTGGTGCTCTAGTGCCAAGCTATGCTGTACTCGAATGTCGGGCTATGCTGACACTCTTATGTCTGGTTCTGCTGGTCCTCCGTTGCCTGGTTGCAAAGGAACTCCAGTGCCAGGCTGTGCAGGTACTCCATCGGGCTATGAGTACACCCTAGTGCCAAGCTACACGGGTATTCTAGTGTCGAGCTACTGACACTGCAAACACTCTAGTGCAAGTGAAAGCTGGGGTGCTGTAGGAGGGCGTAGAGATGCATTTCTTCGTTCAAGGAAATATTGTAATTAGAAATTTTAGTGTCATTAGATTGGCTTGGGGGAAGGGCTCCACGAGGTTATAAGAAACTTGAGATACTTGTCATCTCTTAGAGCTTCGGAGCTTTTGGGTATTTTCTTCAGTTCTTTCTAGATTTTGCTTTGAAAATTGCTTGGGCTAGTTTAGCATCAATCATGTGATCCTATTCAGAGGTTACTTCGGCTTTTGTTGAATTTGCTTTGGGTTCGCTTGGACTAATTTAAGATCAATTAAGCTATTCTTCTTCAGAGGTTTGCTATAATCTATCATTTGTGTTGATTAATCTATCCTTATTATTGTCATTATGTGAACTGAAAATTGTTTGTGAACCCTTGTGGGAGTTGGGGTTTATGTTTGTGTATTTGTGGTTGATTAGTGACTCGGGTTGTGTGTGGAACCAAACCAATTTGGTCTTGATAATGGATCCTAGAACAAGGTCCTTATCAATTGATGCTCTTATTGAGATATTTCTTAGAGAGAGCTCTAGATTTGGTGGAAAAGATGACCTATGCAAACAGGTGCATCTGTGCATATCAACAAAGCTCGACCCACCCTCGATGAGGCTTGAGCAGCATTACTGTTCAAGAACGATAAAGATCTTTTGTTGGACATACATGGAGGCCAAAAGTGCACCTAACTCCTCAGGGGTATTCCAAATACTAGGGGTGAACAAATTTTTTTCAAAATGTTCAAACTTTCCAAAACAAACCAATCTAAACTGCAAATAAAGATTTGGCTTTTGTGTGGTTTGATTGTGGCTTTATTTTTTTTATTCAAACTGCATTTTTGAATTGGCTTTGGTTTAAAAACTTAAAACGAACCAAACTAATCCAAACCTCACATGCATATATAGATATAGATACACATACATATACAATTACACTTGCATATAAACACTTTGTATAATAATTAAAGATATATTGGTCCTATATATTTTAACTGTACTGGTGACATAACTTTCCCTACAAGTGGTTGAATTCTTGATACCTTCAAGAGTTCATTGTCACATAAAATGTTAGAGATCGTATGTTTTGTCGAAATCAATCACATTTCGAGTAAATTTCCAATATATCGGATAAGATTTGGATGGCGCTAAAGAGTTTAAAGAAATTACATCATGTGATATTTGTTTTTCTAAATACTATAATTTATTTATTGTAGTATAAATTTTCTAATTGATAGTATCTTATATATCTTTTTTTCTTCATTGGAGTACTTTCGGACCAAGTTTAAATTTTAGTTGGAATAGTTCTTAATTGATTATTATTTTGGATTTCTTTATTCTTTGTTTCTATTATATTGCTACACTATTTTGGAATATGTTTGAGATATTATTATTATGTTAATAGTATTACTTATTACTTTAATTTTCATGTATGATATTTGAAATTGAACAACTAATTTTTAGGCTGGTAAGTTTAATACTATAAACTATTTAAACTGTCCAAACAACACCACCCAGACATTGACGGTTTGGTCGGTTTGTCTCAAGTAACAATTTGGTGTCTTTTTTTTGTAAAATCTCAAACCATGACGTGCAGTTTGGTTATGGAATATCCCCTAATTTGCATCAAACCGGTCTTGTGCAGTCCTACCAAATACAAACCACCCTAGAGTTGAGGCATTAGAAGAAAGCCAGGAATGACTTTAATTTGTTTTTTTTGTAAGTAATAAGTGTTTATTAAATGAAAATATTTGTACAAGAAAACACATGACCTGAAAAAAAAAGAAAGGAATGAGGCCTCAAAACCACAAAAGGCTGACGCCTAACAAGGAGGACTGAAGTTACAACAAAACCTCAAAAAAAAAAAAAAACCGTATGATAGACATTGAAACTAGGTCGCCCAACCATCACGAAACAAGGGCACGTCGAAATCAACCACTTGTGAGTAGTGGAAGTATCACCTATCAAAGGAAGGCCCCACCTTCTCTAGATTGAGAAAAAGAGGGGGATCGTCCATATAACGCTAATTTTATCCCTGATACAAGGACTGATTAATTATGCCAGATGACACTGATCCTGAATGGAATATCATTAGAGGTGAACTAGTTCCTAATCTTCCAAATAAATTAATTTGGAGCAACCAAGAAAGTTTAAAAAACAACCAAAGAAGGGTACTTACCTGTCCATTTCAGCCCGGCACACTGAATTCCCTGCAACCACTCAATAAACAGCCAAACACCTCACTCAATTTGCATAAGAGGGCCCAAACTCAGGCTAGAGAAGGTGCATTGGAAGAAGAGATGGCTATGAGATTCAATATCGCAGCTACAAAGAACACAAGTCTAACTATAATTTACAAATATATGGACCCGGTCCATGATGCTCAATCCTCTGTGAATCACCAACCACAAAATGAACCAGTCAGACAGAATCCTCAATGGAGCCCAAACTAAGCTATGCCAAGCAACAATCTCTAATTGAAGCTGAAAGATCCTCCACATTGACCATAAACTAAAGTGGCAATCCACCTCCATTAACCAAATTGCAGTGTCTCGACAGAGGGGGTTGGGATGGAAGACATAGTTGTGCAATTAACTGTGATAGTAAACCAATCTAACTACTCAGTGAAAGATATACGGTGAGTTAATAATGGGTCACCTTAGAGAGAGTGGAGCAGAGGATGATTGAAAGTAGGCATGTCATAGGAGACTATGATCGAACTCATGGGGCAAAACTGAGGCCGAATGCTTCTAAGCTTGGGGATCACCGAGGGGATTCACATGAAAGTGAGGTAACTGAGGTCAAACTCAAGGAACCCAATTCAGAGGATGAAGTTAGAATTTGAAGAAGTGGACGAGTCAAACCTGATGAAAGAGTAATGGAAAGATTGTACTAGACAAAGGAACCATCAAGGGTATCTAGTCCCGAAGTGGACACCACTAGAATGAAGGTGGTGAGGAAGGAGGGTCAACTATGACGATGAAAGCTTCTGGGGAGGCGAGAGATCTCATGACTGAAGGTCATACTATGTCGAGAATCTAGATGCTAGAAGTGTTGAAGGAGCTTATGAAGACGAGAGAAGGTGAAAATCATTATCATGATTGAGGATCTAAGAAACCAAAGATAGGTTTTTTCTTACTTTCATGGGGAAAACATGCTCGAGTAGCAGGATAAGGTGGGGCTTTGCTACCACATCTATGAGGTGGCAAGAGAGGATAGGGCGACAACAGCCAATTTTTATCACAATGGCTAGATAAGCAATTGGTGGAGGTGGATTAAGGCACAATATCCTAAAGAGGGAAGACGGCCAGGGGGGTGACATTTGAACAGGAATTTCTGGTTCAATGGGGAGCATGTTTGATAGTCAATTACCATGGATAACTTGTTAAGATGCACCAAGAGGGTTAGGTCCAGACCTATATTGAGGAGTTTTGTGACTGCAAACTGTGGTTAGGGGTTGGACGGAGTAGATGTGAGCGGAAACATTCATCCTAGATCTGAGTCTGGCCAAAAAGTTGAAGTTGAAGCAACCACGTAGGGTTGTTGGAGGCTATAAGATGCCTAAAATCCAAGATTAAAGCTGATATGAACAGAAAAGGTGAGCTGAGGAGAGCCTGCAAGTTCAGACGCCGTGGGAGGAGAAGGAAGAGTTGGGGAGCAATTCGAGGGAGAAATTTAAGGCAGTAACGAAGATGTTTAATGACTAACTGCAGGAGAGTGTAGAAAAGGGCCCTGTTTCAAGTGTGATGAAAAATAGGGTAGGGGTCACCGATGCAAAGCTGGCCAAGCATTTGTGACAGGGTCATCGTTTCTTCCCAGGGCTGCTCGAGGATGTTACCACCTGTTCTCATGCCTTGCCACAACCTTACCACTTCTTTGCAGAATTGGGCCCTCATGGCATGCCTTTATTGAAGAAAAATATTATTTCGTTCATTTCATTCCATATTAATATTCCATATTTTTCATCCACAAACAAAGCCCTCTTGAAAGTCTTTGAAGCACATATGATGATAGTGCAAAATGTTGCGTTTACTTGTGAAAGTTTTATTGTGGGTTTTCCTTTATCTCTTAGTTCTGATTTTTATGTGCTTCGTAAAGGTCTCTATTTATGGAAAGAGCTTTGTTTATTTGTGACACATCCTAAAATCGAAGTATTCAATGTTTGAAACTGTTTACTTTGCAGGTTCGATTGGATCCTTCCAGGCCATTGAGTAAGCGGAAACGCTGGGTTGTTGCTGAGATTCTAAAGAAAGCACGAATATATCAGCCACCATCCACAGATAGCATTTCTCAGTCATTCAGCAGTGCTGAGGCTTCAACGTCTTCATCCACTTAAAAGTTTTATGAGCCATATTGTGCAGGTTGTTATTTCATCGTGCAACTTACAAAATTACTATAGCATTGGTTCAATACTATTTTCTGTTTTATTTGGCTGGCTGAGATGAGTCCTAGTTTCACTGCCACAAGGGTTGTTGATATGGACATCATGGATGAAGAAATTTGATTTTATTTCTCATTTGATTTTATTTTCAAATTAGAAGAGATTTGATTTTTTTTTTATTTTAAAATGTTATATCATATTTAATTAGAAAATTTTATTTGTTTTTAAATTATTTTAGGATTATGGTTTTTTATACAAAGACCTTAACTCTATTATTTGAGTTAGTATTGATGAATTGAATAAAATTTGAGTGATTGTAATTTTTTTCCCTTCTCCCTCTTGGTCTCCTCTCTTTCTGGTCTCTACCTCTCTCTTTGATCTCTATTCTCCCTCTGTCTCTCTTTTTTTGTTCTCCTTTTCTTTGGCTACTTATTTCCTTTCCTACATCAAAATTTGGTATTAGAGAAGGTTTTCCTTTCCTGCATCAAATTGTGATTGTCTTTCTTCTTTCTTGTTCTTTCTGCTTCTGACCTCGCTCTGTTCCCTTCTCATTCACTCTCTTTCTCCTCTCCTGCCTTCCCCTTGCCACCCATTCCCTGCATTACAAAGGGTCTAGAATCAGCAATTAGTTAAAGCTACTACTGCAAGCAAAATGACCATGTCTATATCACATGCTACTACATTGCGTGCTCGCTTCATTGAACAAGGGTACAAACAGGTGTGTAGATTGGCAGATGTATGGGATAATGGAGTGGTGCTGGAAATATCAGCCCATCTGGAGGATTGAGTAGCTACTCATCTTGTGGTTGGGGATTTGACTATATAAGTTTTACTCGACAGGTCGAGTCCCAGCCACCTACAAAGAATTGATGCAGATATTATGAATAAAGATATTTGATTTTATTTTTATTTAGAAGAGATTTGATTTTATTTTTCATTTGATTTTATTTCTAAATTAGAAAAGATTTGATTTTATTTTTTATTTGATTTATTTTCAAATTAGTAGAATTTGATTTTATTTGATCAGTAAAGATTTTATTTGATTCTATTTTTTCATTTTAGGAAATTATGTCATATTTAGTTAGAAAATTATATTTATTTTTAAATTATCGTAGGATTTGAGTTTTTCTATATAATAACTTTAACTCTATTATTTGAGTTAGAATTGAATAAAATTTGAGTAATTGTGTTTTCCTTCCCCTTCCTCTTGGCCTCTACTTCTCTCTTTCCTGTGATCTCTCCTTCTCTTTTTCTTGGTTCTCCTTCTATTTTTCCCCCTTCTCTCAGTTTCTTCTCCTCCCCTCCCCTACTTTCACCCCCTTCCGTGCATCAGCTGTATTTCCAAATGCCCTGTGCAATCTGGGAGGAAGCCTTAGGACAGTCAACATTGTCTAATTATGTGCTGACTGAAGTTTTCTTTCTCCTATTTGTGTGGGTATTACAACGGGGTAGCCCTACTCTACCCTACATCACCGCATGCTAGTGGGATTTGATCCGCTTTAACTTGAAGTGATGCCAAAGGATTTTACCAGCTATACTAGTTGGCACCTGGCTATTTTAAAAAGTTATAATTTTGCTTGTGGGCTGAAGCTTTAACAATGATGTAAATATTACTTCCCGGGAACATCACCAAATTTTTGTTGAACTATCCTGGTATTCTGCCATGGCAGTTCATCTTCATTCTGATTGAAACTCCTATTTTGTCACATTTTAAAAGAAATAAACAGCTGCAGCTGTATCATCCCTCTGAATTTTAGCACCTTTGCCAATCACTATCATTCTGAACCATTCTAGTAGATTATCCCAAGCAGAAGCTTTTAGATTTCAGTCTGATCACCTTTGGAATCAATTCCCAGACTAGCCTGGCAAAATTGCACTGAGATTATGTACTGCAAAGTTTCTGGTTCTTCCTTAAAAAATCCACAGCTATTTTCCTGCAAAGCTTCGGAGTCGTAACCAAAAAATGAGGTAAGTTTAGGCACACCAACCTTTCTTCATACCAGATCATGCCAAGTAATTATGTCATAGTATTCTTTGTTGAAAACTCTTTACACTGTTTTTCCATCTCGTGCTGTCACCAATGGCATCAAAAGCAGTAGCGAGTAGATTATTGCTTGCATCCAGTAGTCTATACTTGTCCCACCAGCCTTCTGTTTTCCTTACAGCTTCCCTCAGCTTCCATTATATGATTATCATGAAATCATTATATGCTTATCAGTTTTCAGGTCACACTTCAAATCTGTATAGACCACGACTTCATTCCATCTGATAAACCGTTTGAAATTTGGGTCCTGTGTCACTTCTTTGGAGTGCAAACCTCTTCCTGTTAAAGGCTGATCCTGAAGATACATGAGATGTAGAGATTCATTGTATTATGTAGAAAATGTCTGTGGGCAGTGTGTAAACTGGGTACCTGTGAACTTAGTGTGCTTTTCTTCCTCTGAGTAAGAAGCAAAGTATAATCAGGATTGACACAATTGCAATGCCACCCGAGAACCAACATATATAAATATCAATAAACAAAAAATTCGACCACAGAAAGAAAACTTCCAACCTTCATCTCACATCCTGAAAAGTGAAAACTCAAGCTACTAAGTATATATACATAAATAACCTGGAATTCCAAACAAAAGAGCCTTAATATTTTGAGCTCTACTTGCGAATGACAAGAACCAATAGCAAGCCAAGTATTGGCTTAATTCATCACTTTATAAAAGGACGATACATCTTGGTACAATGTCTAGTCTTGCAATATAAGGCATTCCAAATATTTTAGGGGAAAGGATCCTTCCTCAAAACCCAAGAAGTCCATAACTCCCTGCTTTATAATTGTTGATACAACCCCAAAAATACAGTACTCTGATCTTTTGTGAGATTATCAAAAATATTTTCACCTTTACTATTGGAGTTAATTTTTTCTCACTTTTAAATTAATTTAATTTTGTTTTGCACTTGCAAATCAGGCCAATTTTACAAGTTGAAATTCTCTGACCAAATTAGCCTATGGTTTCAAGTGTCACTGGATAAAAGTGATCTGATGTGCCAGTTGTGCCTTAACCACTAAAGCTTGGCCAGATAGAAAAAAAAAATGCATGCATTAACATTTTTCTCTCTCCTCTTTCCTTGGATAAAATTGGCCAAAATTTCCCAACAGAATCAAATTGTGGCAAATTAAAGTTGAATAATATTAACTCAATCTGTAAATGTTAGAATAGTTTTTTTTCTTTTACCATGGAGCTCAATTCTTCTTTACAAAAGAAAAGGTTGTCATTGACTTATACTATGAGTTTGGCAAATTTACTGTGGAAGTGGAAGCCTTGAGCGGCATGGCTCTTTATAACTCTAGTTGGACTCTGCATTGCAGACATACAAATGTAAGGATTCCTTACCCAATATGTCGTCCCCCATCTCAAATAACTTATCCAGACCGCCATTTACAATAATGGAATCCATGGTTGTTGCCAATCAAGTCATAAGCAACCAAGTGAAATTATCAGGGAATCCACAGATCACTAACATCTTCTAATTGGAACTCCACCAGGCTTCCTGTGCTTTTTAAAGATCTCTCCTTGTAATGCTCCTTGGAGAAGAATTTGCTCTTTGGTGTCCCCCAATCACGGCAGAAAAAAAACATTCCTCACAATGAAGCTTCCTCTGATAAAAGCATCTTCAGCATGGTCTTTCAGCTTAGGGATCACTTAGTTCCAGTCTAGTAGTGAGATACTCATGATTTTGTAATCATATTATAGGAAGATATATAGATCCAAGATTCTGAAGTAGTGACGAACTGGGAAGTTCTCTTTGACATTATATTAATAATCTTACGTATGAACTTGTTTCTGGCCCTTGTTGAGACCATTGCAATCTATGCACCTAAATGCATACAAGTTTGATGTACGACGTCAGATGATAAAACACCAGCTCCATCATTGAGAGATGCTTGATCCAAAGCTTCAACTATATTCCTCCTAGAAGAAAATCATAAGATATGGATGCTATACTTCATCTCTAAGTGAATTTCTTATAACTTCAAACATCTCATACGGTATTTTTGCCCTCTTTTTTGGATATTTTAGAACATTTGGTATAAGAATCTGTATTTCAGTATTTCTGGAATCCAGAAGTTGGAGAATTGAAGATGCCACAAACTCCCTGAGAAGCACAAACTGTTTTGAAGCCACCAATTTGGTGATTTTATTTCGCCATATAGAAATGGCTTTGGCACTGCCAAATTTACTGAAAGTAACACCTATTCCGTGACAAATCTCTATTTCGGCATGATTCTTCCTATTAATCAATGTGCAGTCCACAAAATTAGCCTGTACTATCTTTCATAATGAATGAACCAATAAAAAAGAGTCTCCAGCGGCACCCCTGACCTGAGTGTTCTGGTCATTCAGAAAACATGACTACTTTGCTCTTTGTCAACCTTTATCCAGTGGCAGTTCTTGGTGGTAATGCATCTTACAAAATCTGTTGTTTTGCCCTGCAAAAGCAGAAATGCCCTCCTTCTGCTGTGAAGAATTTGCTGGATAGCACAGTTTCTTTAATGGCGGTTCATTAGGATAATCTTTTCTTTTCTTCTCGGGTGAATGCTAGTGATCGAGATCTCATGCACCAAAAGGTGTTTGATCAGAATATTAAGATTTTGGGTAATTTGGATATGATAAAAATTTATTAAGTATTATAAAATTTTAGAAAATATTTGGATCAGTTGGGCGGGCGTCTGAAGTACTTCCATGTTATTGTCTAAGTATTAATTTGAATTTTGAAATAAAATAGAAGAGAAATAAAAAACATATAATAATAATAATAGGAAAAGGGGGGAAATAAGGGGAGTCAGGAGTCAGGCAGAAATAGTGGGGAAAGAAAAGAAGGAAAAGAAAGAGAGAGGAAGAGGTGGAAGAGAAAAGAGAGGGTTTCGCTCGAAGTAGAGCGAGAATGAGAGGAAGGAGAAGAGGAGAGGAGAAGGAAGAAGCCGGCGCGGGTGGCAACGCGAGGAGAGAGAGAAGCGACGTAGCATGCGTGGCGAGGAGAGAGAGGGCTTGCCAAGGAAGGATGGCGGCGGTGAGAGGAGGCAAAGGTGGCGGAGGCTTGTGGGCAAGATAGCGGCAGTCGTGGGTGAGGTGGCATGCATGCTAGAGGGCCGCAGAGAGGAGCGAGAAAGTGGCAGCACGCGGGCTTTGCATCGGCAAGAGAGAGAAAATTCGATTCGGGTACCTCAGAGTATTATTTCTTTCGATCTACGAAGTATAATGTTGAGAAAAGTATCCTCTAGTCTTATCATTAGTCTGATTTCATGTCTAATCATATTTGACTACTATTTAGAGATTTTACTAACATGCAAGTTATTTTTATACACCCTATCTATTTATTCAATACATGCATGTATGTTTTATCGGTTATTCAGTTATTTTACACTGATATTCATGATTTGGAAAATTTTTGAACACTCGGACGATATATATGTATATTTTTGTATCCGTATGTTGTGAAATCATGAACCAGGCTGTGCATAGGTCTACATGCATACTGCCAAGGGATGAGGTCGCTACTTTGTGAGACCACTAACGTCCGAGACCCTAGAGGTTGCTTTGTGATTTGAAGCATTTGCTATTTGTGGCACTTCTCCGACGGGGAGACTTCAGTCCCGACGGAGATATATGTAATATGTGATTTCCCTTCCGCCGGCAGGAATGTGAGCTTTGATGTAGTCGACTTGCTCCATATATTTTAATGAGAACCATTGTAAGGAATTAATGAAAAACTAATATATTCAGACGTTCTATTATATATAAAAAAATTTGAGGTTGCACTCAAAGTCATTGGTGACAAAACATAATAAGTAACCTTACCTATAAGAGACAGAGTACATAGGTGGTTTAGCCTACTGGCCTAAATTGTAGATGGATTGGCTCAATGTTACTGGGAGTAGGTGTAACTATTCCGCAAGTTAGTATTATGAATATTTAATTTTTTGATTTTATACGTATTTTGTATTCATGTATGTATTTTAGTATACTGTGATTTGAGATATATAGTTTGGCACACGACTGGGTAATAGAAATGTCTCGTACGTATTAATGTGTTAAACTCCGGAACATATTTTATATTTATATGTTTTGGCTTTGGTTTCCTATGATTTTAGCACATGAGATATGATATTTGGATCCGAACGATGGTATGTGTCCCATACGGATGTGATGACGGTCGTGATTATGTGATGTGATTTCGGATCATATGAAATGATATTGTTTATTAGATTTAATCGGATCGTTATTTGTTATGATTATGTCTCGGAATGGCTGTTTGATATAGACGATGATTTAGTTCGAGACATCTTCTCAGTTTTCAGATATTTTACGGACATTGTATTTTGTTTTACATAGTTGTTATGTGATATATTTTCTTCTGATTTATGTGTACTGTTTTATACAATGATAATACTTATTGAGTTATCGGCTCATGTTTTCATATTTTATCCCTTTAGACTGTGATATAGATACACTTATAAGAGTTTGAACGTGATCTGACTCAGCATGTCTCTATCAGTGAGTGAAGATATTAATGTTGGGTATCTTTCTGATCTGGAGGGTGTGTTATGGTT
>JAOVVI020007487.1:0-14829 GCA_028571085.2 Nepenthes alata | reverse complement strand
CGCTCGAGCGGCTGTCGAGCGCGTGGCGCGCGCTCGAGCAGCTGTCGAGCGCGTGGCGAGCGACGGCCTCCGCTCAAGCACTATCGAGCGCACAGCGAGTGGCCACGATACTGGAAAACTTGCTCGAGCGCTTAGTGGGCGCACAGCGAGCGGCAACGATACTGGAAAATTTGCTCGAGCGTTTAGCGAGCTCAACTTGATCTTTCTCCATGCGGTGAGGATATGTACCTTCACCCGTCACATCAAGTGGGTATAAGGCTCACACGGGAGTGACCCATAACCCAACAATCAGATGAAAGTCCATAATATTTGCATCCACTAACTTAATAGTTAGTTATATCAATGATAGTCAAAGGAAAAGGTTGTCACAGGCTGCTAATAAAGGGTGGTTCAATTGTCTTGTAATGGAGGAAAATTAGTTTGTAATCCTAAGTGTTAGAGGAGAAAAAAACCTACTTAAAAGACAAACTCTATCATACTATAAATAAGAAAAATAACAGTTTAACTTTCTTTCCTTATTTTTTTGACTTTCAAAAAGAGAGAGAAGCAGCAGTGTATTGAAGGCAAACGAGCTATGGAGGAGAGGAGGAAAGGAAAAAAAATAAAAAGAAACCATTTTAGGGCAAATAATTTTGTAACCTTTTATATTTTAGTCTCAATCTTCTAGCAAGTAAATTGGGGCTTTCCTTATTTGATATATTGAATTTCTCTATTGAATCCTTATATATTTTTGTATTGTTTACACCTTTATCTTCTTAAATTGAGTGTTTATTTGAATTGAGAATGATAATTAAATGGCCAGGTAGTGATTCAAATATAGCAACTTGTGACATTCCATTCTCTAGTAAGTAATTTTATAACCATTAGTATTGTAGTCTAAATTTACTATCAAGTAATTCTTGATTTGTCTATTAAAATCCATAATTTATGCTCGAGGGCATAAATTTGTGTGACAAAAATGCAGGAACCACTCAGTCAAAAAGTTGATCGTAATAAGGGAGGAAGTGAAAAAGCTGCTCGACGTAGGATTTATAAGAGAGGTTCAGCATCGAGACTGGCTGTCAAACGTTGTCATCATAAAAAAGAGTATTGGCAAGTGACAAATGTGTATCGACTTCACTGACGTGAAAAAAGCTTGCCCAATGGATAGCTTCCCCCTGCCAAGGATCGATCAACCGGTGGATTCCATGTCCAGATATGAGCTCTTGAGTTTCATGAATACCTATTTAGGCTACAACCAGATAAGGATGAGTCTGGATAACCAGGAGCATATATCTTTTATGACAGATCAAGGAACCCAGTCCTACAAAGTTATGCCTTTTAGTCTAAAGAATGCAGCCGTAACTTATTAGAGATTGGTAATCAAGTTGTTTGAAAACCAAATTGGATGAAACGTGGAGGTGTATGTGGACAACATGTTCGTCAAAAGTAGAGCCACCGATGACCATGTGCACGATATCGCCAAAACCTTTGAAATCCTTAGGGCTCATAGGATGAAGCTCAACTCAGCCAAGTGTGTATTCGGGGCGACATCCAAAAAATTTTTAGGTTTCATAGTGTCCCAGCGCGGTATTGAAGCGAACCCAAAAACGATAAGAGCCATCCTTGACATGAGCCATCACGGACTGTGAAGGAGGTCCAAAAGCTCATGGGTAGAATCGCTGCCCTCTTGCGGTTCTTAGCCAAATCAGTAGAGAAGTACTTACTGTTCTTCAAAACCCTGAGAGGGATGAAAGCGTAGGCTTTAGTGGACTACCGAGTGTGAGTCAGCATTGCGCGAGCTCAAGGAATACCTCTCCAACCCTCCACTCCTGACCTCACCTTCGGAGGGCAAAGACTCGTACCTCTATTTGGCGGTATCCGATATGGTCCTGAGCTCAGTCCTCATTTGTCAGCAGAGAGACATGGAGTGACCCATGTACTATGTAAGAAAGGCGTTGATAGACATGAAGTCCCGCTATCCTCACACCGAAAGCATAGCTTTGGCCGTCATTTACT
The DNA here is from genome assembly GCA_028571085.2 of Nepenthes alata. Taxonomy (NCBI): domain Eukaryota; kingdom Viridiplantae; phylum Streptophyta; class Magnoliopsida; order Caryophyllales; family Nepenthaceae; genus Nepenthes; species Nepenthes alata. The sequence goes on along the minus strand of JAOVVI020007487.1, from coordinate 12,831 downwards.
CTGCTAGAAAATTGCGGCCTTACTTCCAGGCCCATCGCATCGTTATATTGCCTGACTAGCTACTCAATTTTTTTTTTGATAAATAACTTCCATAAAATCATATACAGAAAATTTGTACAAGCATATTAGACCCATCAACCTCCTTTCGCTTGATTGTAAAATTTGTACGAGCATGGGGGTTTATGAGTCCCGACAGCGACAAGTAGCCCATTGCCCTTCTAGTTTATCATTGAATTTAAATTTAACAATTATAGGCATTTATTATTTTTTTAAATTTTGTTTTATTTAAAAAAAAGACAATAACTATTAAATTTAAATCTTACCATGCTACGAGGTGCTACCCCGCATAACAAAACCTCTCCCACCCCGCACTTCTCGGAATAGGACCACGGGCCTCCACTGTTTTAGCAACAGCTTCGGCAATGATTTCAATAAACTAACCCTAACCCTCCTATTCAATTTTACTATTGTGATTTATGAGGAGGAATTTTTTTTAATTATTTTTTAAAATAATGATTAATTACGTAACAGTTGATTTATGTATCCGTATTAATATGTAAAAATAAAAATAATGAACGCCGAGCCCTTCAAAAATAATGGTAAGGCTTTTTCCTAACATTTGTCAAAATTTCATCTACCTTTCTAAAACTTATTAAATTCACTACTATCCAACTTATACGCAGATGCAGAGCTAAATCACCGTTGATTAAAATAGCTAATCGCAGGATTGAAAATGGAAATTCTATTGAAACTCGCTGCCTTTATTGAAGATTTTGAGCTAGTAAATTAATCAATCGAGCTAATTCGGTTAGTGAGATGAGGTGTAATAAAATTGTTAAGTTTATTTAAATATACTAATTTATAATTTCTAAGAGTAGAATTTTACCTCCGGCCTTCTATTTCCGCCGATTTCAGCTTTGCCACCGGCAAATTCAAAATCTACCCGCATAGACAAGAGAAAGCATGACAGGTTCTGCCTAGAACTAAAAGAAATGATAAATTCTACCGTCGGTTCTTCAGCCACCCATCCCTGTCCAAGAGTACCCCACCGACAATCAAAGAATATATTTTTTCTAGTGGTCAATCACCACGTGGGATGCTGTTGAGGCAACTCAGTGCACAAAACCTCCGGTACTACGGATTTTAAGGAAAGATAAGTTGAAGGGACATAACACTTACTGTTTGAATACGTGACGCGTGTTGAAGGATGGGCCAAGCTTTTAACACTTATCACCGTCGGTTTATCAAAAATAAACGTATATGGATTCGATGTACAGTGCATGGACAACAAGGAATTGAAATTTGATAAGAATTGGTTATATGTTTAGATAGACACAATAATTGATTCTAGCAGCAGCCGGAGATGATGATCGTTCATTTCCGCTAATCAACCGGCTGCACTTGGCACAAATATGTGGTTGAAGAACATGCCACCAGGAAAATTCAATCTTCTGTTATCAAAAAAATGTAATTCCTTTTCATTAATAATTAAAACTTCGGGTGGTGTCTTAGCGATTTGACGGACTGCCATCGGCTGCGATTTCTTCAGATTTTCCACCAATTTACGTGGCCAATTAAAGAGGGCATACGACTAGAAATGCACAGGATTTTGCCATGTGTTGAAAACGTAACCAAGTACCGGCAAATGAGTGCATTTCTTGGTTAACTGAGAATTTAACCTTAAAAAATCGGTTCTTAATATTAGAGTGATACGTTTTTTTTAAAGATTCATTTACTATTTATCATGATTATAAGCACTCATTATATAAAACGATATTTACACTTCCATAGTGATACCTCGATAATCATTAGTCACAGCAACTCCATTGTCGGCAAAAAAATGTCACCACTATAGTCACCTGACTAAAAATATTTTACTGATATTAAAAAATTATTGTTCATCAGTAATCTCCATATTATTGTGGCCTTCGGGTTCAAGGGCAGAAAAGATTTTACCGAAAAGACTCCTGTATTAAATTAAGATGAAATATAAGTAAAATATCAATTAGTATTTGTTGTGTCCTGGGTTCTCAATTGTCATACGGATTAATGAGCCTTCGGATTCCTAACCGACCTGAAGCACTCGTTGAAGGGTCTGGTCTCCATCTCTGTTAACCTCATACCTGCACAACACAATCAACGAACGAGAGGTCAGAGGTCCGGCGGAATTTCTCCCACCAAGGCCACTCCGACGCTCAAGTAAGTAAATTCCCGCAATGAACGGAAATGGGCCACACGCTAAGAGGCGTGTGGAAGTATGCTGTAAATGCGTGGATGGTGCGTGTTTGTTTATGTGAGAGAGAGAGTAATGAGCGGGTGGTGGGAGGCCTGGCTCCCTAGGTGCACCGCTACGGGTGGCTGACTTCCTGTCACCTGAGTAGGATCAAGAGTTTGGATTCGGTGGATAGCTGGTAAGCCTAAGGCTTACGACACTGATTTGATTATCTCGGATCCGATCTCCTACTCTTCGTTGAAGAAGAGGGATTTTATAGGTCCCCCGATGAAGGGCTCTTGGGAGCGAGAACTCCTATTGCTAGGGTTCATTGGCCACTGATCGCTATCGATGAATGTCGTTATGTTGGCTGTCGTTTTACGGTGGCAGGCAGATTACCAGGTATTACCGGCCACGCTTGGTCTCTCCCTTGAGCCGGGATTGGCAGGTCGCCAGTGAGAGGCCGCTTGAATTGCAGCTGGCAGCGTTGACTGTTTCTCCATTAGATGGTTTCTCCTATTCTTTTGCCATTTTTCGGCAACCGCATTAATGAGGTGCAGGAGGCACCCGTTGGCTGCTGATGGTGGGCTGCCACGTAGCCGTCCCGTGTCGTTGGGTTGGGCTTCGGATCTTCATGGGCTTTAGCATTAGACCCAACGCTAGCCCCCCATGCCTAGGCTGACCAATGGTCGTGGGCTGGCATGTCCCTTGGGTCCAATCCGCGGTCCGTCGGTTTCCCTTGAGATTCTCCAACACTTGTCGTCTTCTAGGCTCATGCCTTCCCCATGCATCTGCGCAGGCCTTTCTAACACAACGGCGATTCAATGCATGGATTAGGAGAATTTGCATGCCGGGGGTTGCGTCTGATTTGAATTCATTTCCTATTCCATAAAAGATGTTTTTCGAAAAGTGTGCCTCTCCGAGCATGAGAAGGATGCATGTTTTGCTCATAAATAGGAGGGCTCCCTAGTGAGTGTGGTGCATCCTTTGGCTGCCTTTGAGGAAATAATGTGAAGGTTTTGGCTTACTCTACCATCGGTGGGGATCTGCGAAGGAGTTGGATGGACTACCTAGAGATCCGAAATTCTCGGAGAAGACTACCTCCACGCTCGCACTGCCGTCAATTCCTCATGCTAATGAGGGTGGCTCGGCCACTCTGATGTTGCCACATGCTTCCCCTCCATGGTGCGACTCGTCCAGAGCACTGTGGCATCGCAGCAGAACTTTCACAGGAATGCTTCCCTCCGGTGAAGCGCGTCGCTTACGGTCTCCACTTCACTTGGTTTGTGCGCAGGCCGTGGAGGAGGTAGAGAGGGGAGCCCCGGTGAGGGAACTGCAGGGTTTTCCCTTCTGGTCCCTCCCGGAGGCTCCTGAACTGGGTGCTGGTCCTGCTTCGGTGGATAACACAAGGACTGTCTCCACCGTGGGCAAGACAACACGCAATTGCCCCTAGTGACTTGTTGGGTAACCAGCGGTGAGACCATGGTGATCTCATGTAGATCACGTTCCCCAAGCTCAATCGGGCATCCGGGGTAGTCACCGTGGGGCCTCGGCCACGTTCCATATCTTCTTCCTCTTTCTTGTACCTTTGTTGGTGCAAATCTTGTACTTTGTAAGGAAAGCCTTGATTAATAAAAGAAGTAGTCCCTTTGTCTTTATTCTTCCATCTTATAGCATGTGCTTTCTCTTACTAATTGCTTTCCCCTGATGTGTCGCACCCTGTTTCATGCGCTCAAGGATCTTAAGACGCTCGCGGTTAGTTTTGCCGGTTCTGCCCCTTGAGCCTATATACCGACCGTCATTGGGACGACACGGTTCAAGGGTGGCCTCTGACATCTGGGGCCGCAGAGGCTGGAACGCCGCTGACGGCGGTCACATCCATCTGTTTATATGGCGCATTAAGTGCACAAGAGATCGAGGGGCGCTGCGTCACGATGGCTTGCCATGGAAATGCGCGAGGCTTCAGGGATTCTCCACGTGGAGCGTGCTCGTTGGCCTTGTTCTGGCACTCCTTGCCTTCAGAGCGCAGCCATTTCTGGGGAGAACTCCGCCTATTTAAACGCACTAACCCCTTCTCAGATAACGCGCTCTGCTACTTCTTTGGCGGTGTGAAGTTTTGTGTTGCTTGCAATCCTTCTCTCTTTCGCCTGCTCTTGCTGCAATCTGGACGGAGTTGTCTTCGTTGTCCAAATCAGGATATCCTTTCGGAGGGTCCAAAACAAGGGTTCATGCTTCTAGGGCCCCGGGTGTCACCGCATCGGAGGGGGATCACTCGGAGGCTACTGTCGTCAGCCCTGTGCGATTCCCATGGGCGCCTCCTGGCTTTGAGAGGACCGAGATGTCGGCCGCCTCGTGGGAGCGTGGCCTAGGGAGGGCAGATTTCTCGCTCCGACGAGTTACTAGGGCAGTTGAAGACGTCGAAGCCTAGGTGCAAGCAGCGGTAGCGAAGATAGAGCAGTTGAGGGCCCGCGCCGCACACTTTGAGATAGCATGGGCGGAATTGGAGGCGAGGGTGTCCACGCTTGCCAGTGCTAACATGGGGGCTCGAGCCTGCATTTTGGCTCTTCAAGAAGAGTGTGAGCAGCTACGGCGACAGTTTGAGGCAGAGGTTGTGTGGATGGGGACTGAGCTGAGGTCGAGGTTCCTGTCGGAGGAAGTCGATCCTGCACTAGAAAGAAACTTCTAGGACAACATCTGTCTTAGCCGGAGACTAGCCTCGCTGGAGGACCTAAACTTCCGTGTCAGTGTTATGGATTCTCAAAATTCTAGTGCCCAGATACGCACAGACCTGGTGGAGTATCCAGCACCAGGTTCCTCTGTAGCACATGAGGGACGTTAAATGTATCCCACTGTCGTAAGCTGCTATAACAAGCTTTTAATGAATATCATAATGAAATTTAACACTTAGCTGTGCCGTTTCATTTTCCATGGTTTGCTATGGGTGAATGATTTGTTTTTATTCCCGTGCGGTTCTTTTAGGGTCCCGCTATCGTCCTTTTCGGCGATTGAAATTCCTGCATTAAATGCGGGTGTGTCAGCGGGGGTGATTGTTGACTTCTTTGGGCCGAGTGACACTTCCACTAGGCAGGCATGCGGCCCAGCCACTCTGTGGAGGCGTCGTTTGGGTTTTCCGCTCGTTTGCACTTCGTTGCCTATTTAAACCTGCCTTTTGGAAAATTTCCTTTGTTAGTTTCTTTGTGTTGAAAATTTTCCAATCTTGGCCCACACAGTGAGAGAGAGATGGCAAAGAAGAGAGAGTCTCCTTCCTCTTTGCGAACTTCTAGGGTGAGTCGGCATGGGGTCGACAACACAGGGTCTGCCTTGATGACCACCGCCATCGTCGCTCTGACGGTAGATTATGGGATTCCCGGCAGTTTGGGTTACAATGCTCTTGGCTCCGTAGATAGAGCCAATGCTCCACCATATGGCTTCATCACAGTTTACGAGCACCATCTGAGAGGGGGGCTACGTTATCCTAAGCCATGCATTCTGTATGTGCTGGTGGAGGTGTTGGGCGTTCCTGTGGCGAGACTTCAGCTTAACACCCTTCGTTATATGGTCTCGCTTTGTATCTTTGCTCAGCTTCATGGTGGCTCTTTTGACGCCAATGCGGCCAGGTTGATCTTTCGCTTCTTGGAGTCTGAAGACTAGATCTCCATGTCGCCGAAGACTGACTTTGACTTTCGAGGGACCAATCCTGACTCGGTAAAGAACTGTAAGAGCTGATTCTTCTTCTTGCAGGAGCCCCCTGACTCTAAGCTTCTGCGTGAGTGGGGCCCAATTTCGGAGTTCTGCCATGAGAAAGCATTGACGGATGATGCCAAGGAAGTTGGGGAGCTAGTCGCTGCCATTGAGTCCCAGATGGCAAAGTTTTCCATCCAAGGCTACTTTTTAACATCCATTACGTTTGAGGCCGCTAAGTGGGGGCCTTTGTCGGACTGGCGCATCATCAATCCTGTCAAAAAGGACCCTAGGAAAGGCGCCATTCTGCCATCGTCCGGAGGGGACGAGGAGGAGAGTTGTGCGCTACTGGAATTGTCTTTGGATGAGGAGGAGATTGAGGCTCCCTTGAAGAGGTTGAGTGAGGCCGGAGGTACCTCCACGCGGAGGTCGTAGAGGTTCGCTGTTGGCTCTGCTGCGCGGGTTTGGGCTCCAGTCCTGGAGGCAGAGTCAGGCATCGGGCCTCAAAAGGAGGCCAACAAACACATTTCGATTCTGGCCACGGCGTTAGCTGAGTACGGCGTCCTTGAAGTGGGGCTCCATTCTAGTGAGGAGTCTCCTGCGCGCTACTTCATCGATCTGGTCATGGAGGCAGTTCCGGGCACGGCGGGAGACGCATTAGTCCTTGGTGACCCCGAGGAAGCATGCGCGCCAGCGTCGGAGTTAGAGGGATCTTCGGAGCTGGCTCTAATCTTTGCTGAGCCAATTTTGGAGGGGGGATCCTAGGGGACAACCCTGTGGCATCGGAGGCAAAAGTCGCATCGGAGGCCGGCCAGCCAGGAGCTGATGGCTGTGGAAGAGATGACTTCAAAGCAGGAGCCCCCAAGCATTCCTTTTCCTTCTACGCTTCCGATCCATCCGAGCCCCGCGAGAGTTGCGGTTGAACATGAGGAGCCCTTGGGCCCGTCTGCGTCAGGAGATTTAGCACGTCCTCGAGATGCCGCTTCCACTCATGTACAATTGCTCTGAACTGGTCATTCTTTCGCAGTCATAATTTTTGAGAATTCTTCTAAGTTCTACATTTTCCACATGAATTCCTAAGGATGCCGACCCTCTTGATGAGCTAGTTGCCCTTCTACACGAGAGCTTTCACCGTGGGATTTCAAGAGGACAGCGAGTGGGCGCAAGAGGAAGTTAGGCACTTGTAGCTAAAGGTGAAACGACTGGAGGTGGCACTCCCCATTCTTGAAGATGGCAATTCACATTTGTCCAAGAATCTAAGGGGTTGGCTCACCTCGTCAGAGGCGGATCTCATGATGGAGACTCGGTTTTGGGACGGTATTTGCTTGTGCCGTAGGATTGCTTCTCTTGCGGCTCCTGACGTACTAGAAGGAGTCTTCCAACCTTGCAACATTGGGGTTCGGGATGAGTCTCGCCTAAGGAATTTCCTTGAGGAGGATGGTCCGTCTGACCCTCCGCAGTAGTCTTGTCTGTATATATTTCTTTTCTTTCCTCTTTTTTTTTGTACAAGCGAAGGAAAAGTAGCTCCTTTCTCTTTTGTATACATTGTCTCCCAATGCAATCCGTGAGGTCGTGCCTCACATTCAACGGCTAAGCTTGCAAAGTTATTGTCACCAAGGCTCCAATCTAGTGCCTTCTTGTATAGTACTCGTCCTTCATCAGAGGATGTCGTCGCATCTTGCGCGTTTAATGGGAAGCTCAGTCCAGTTAAGTGGACGTCGTTGCAAGTCCCGTGGAGTCACACTAAGGGCCAACGGAGTTTTCAGGCCACGGCAGCCGGGCTCCGGGTCTAGGCCTTTCATTGTGCAGTATCCGTGTTAGGTGTGTGGCCCCCGCTCAAGGCGTCATCGCTACCTTGTACAATGTCCTAGCCCTCGACCATCATAGACTGATGGTGCTCTCTTCTTTGTGAGAAGGTCACCACACACCTACAATTCTTGCCCCCTGAGGTTTTAGTAGCCGCAAGTTGGGAAGCTTCAAAAGCCCCCATGCCTAATGTCTTGACCACTGGGTCATTTGGCGTGAAGCCAAGGTAGCGGGTCGCTAGGATCCTTTTGATGTGGAGTCAAAGTTCAGATGCGTCAACTTTTGGACCGCTAGACGCGTGGTTGAGGCTTCAACGAGACCGCTAATGGGCCACTTGGCGCGGGGCCAAGGTTTCTGGACCACTTTGTGCCACTCGACAGAAGGTCGAGGTTTTGAGGTGGCTGCTCATGGGCCGCTTGGCACGGTGCCAAGGCCTTGTTTTATGGACGGACAATGGTCCTCCTGACTTTGGGACAGTCTAGGTCGTATTATTTTTGCAATGCTACGATGCTAACACTTCACACGAATGGAGATGCAGGCTAACATGAATAATTAATTTTATTAAGCAAAAACTTAATGCATGTACAAGCACTATTCAGGATGTGTGTGCGTGCCTTACTTGGGCCGACGCTGTGTCACTGGTAGTATTTTCTTAGGTTGGTGGCATTCCAGGTCCGGGGGACTAGTTCACCATTCTGGACACATAGCTTGTACACTCCACTCCTAAGGATTGCGGAGACGAGGAACGGGCCTTCCCACCCATGGGAGAGTTTGTTCCTGCTCGCGGCTTTTCCTGCAGCCTTTATGCTCCGAAGGACCAAATCCCCAACCTCAAGCGAGCGAGCTTTCACGCGCTTGTTGTAGTACCGCACAATATGCTATTGATAGGTCGCGGCCCGTAGGCGGGCTGTGTCTCAAACTTTTGGAAGTAGGTCAAGGCTTTCCCGGAGTTTGTGAGAGTGGGTGGTTGGATCGAAACATTTGACCCGCCGGCAGGGTAATCCACTTCAATAGGGACTACGGCCTCAGCCCCGTAGCAGAGGTTGAAGGGTGTCTCTCTCGTTAGTTCCCGCGAGGTCGTCTGATATGACTAAAGTACGAAAGGTAGCTCTTCGACCTGTGTCCTCTAGTCTGGTCTTTAGCCCATGCAGCAGCGTATGGTTGGTGACTTCAACCTGTCCGTTAGCCTAAAAATATGCCACAAACGTGTGGACCAGCCTGATGCACAGATTAACACAGTACCTTGTGAACCGTTTGCCAGTGAACTGGGTTCCGTTGTCGGTCACTACGACCTTGGAAATCCCAAAGCGGCAGCCGATGTTTTGACGAAGGAATTCCGTTGCATTCTGTTCGGTGATTAGAGCCAGAGGGACTGCTTCAACCCACTTGATGAAGTAGTCGTTGTCGACGATGAGGAACTTCCTTTGCCCGGAGGCCAAAGGTAACGGTCTGAGGATGCTGATCCCCCATTGCTCAAATGGCCATGGGAATTGAAGGCAGTGCAACTCTGTGTGCGGTAGGTGCATCACGGAACCATGGACTTGGCAGCTCTCGCACTTCCTGACAAATTTCATGGCATCTTGCTTTATGGTTGTCCAATAGAGACCTTGTCACATAATTTTGAACGCAATATTTTTCCCCCACTGTGCGAGCCGCATATGCTGAGATGCACTTCACTTAGAGCGTACTTGGCTTCTTCAGGGGTAAGGCATTTCAGGGAGGGAGTGGAATATCCCCGCCTGTACAGCCTCCCGCCGAGGAGCGTGTACCAGCCTGTTGTCTTCTCGATCCATTTGGCCTCATCGGCGTTGTCAGACAGAGTTCCATCAGTCAGGTACTTTCTGTACATAGTCATCCAATTGTCCTCCACATCGACCCGTAGCACTTCTTGGCCTGAGGAGTCGATGCTAGGCACGGCCATAATCTCCCGCGTCTCCCTGGTATACTACTCTAGGGATCCCGCAACTGCGTCCCTGGCCATCGTGTCAGCTTTCTAGTTGTCGGAGCTAGGGACGTGTTTGTTCGGGAAGTGGTCGAACCCTTGGGTCAGTGTCTTTTCCTTCACCAGGTATTTCACAAGTTGAGGGTTTGATGCTTCAAAATTTCCTTGGAACTGGTTGATCACGAGCTCGGAGTCGTTGTGTACAACCAATGATTTTACGGAACATTCCTTGGCCAGGCGAAGTCCTGCAAGAAGGGCCTCGTACTCTGCCATGTTGTTGGCAGCTGGGAAGGTCAGCACAATAGAGCACGTAATCTCTGCACCGTCTGAAGTCTTCCGTACGCCTCCAGCTCCGCTGCTTGCTTGAGTAGATGATTCATCTATGCTCAGGGTCCACTCCGGGACGTCAAGGTCTCCCATGCTCCCCGAGCTGCCAGGGTCATCTAGAGTTGGGGTCTCCACCTCGACAATGAAGTCCACTAGGGCCTGACCCTTGAGGGTCAGCCGAGGTTAAAACTCCACGTCAAACTCTCCCAGCTCGACAGCCCATTTAACCAGCTGTCCGGAAGTCTCTGATTTCTATAGGATCGACTTCAGAGGTTGATCTGTTAGTACGATAATCCGATAGGCTTGGAAGTAGGGCCGCAGTTTTTACGCCGAATAGATGAGCGTCAGCGTGACTCTTTCGGCATGCATATAGCAGGCCTCTATATTTGTAAGTACCGGCTTAAGTAGTATACTGGCTGCTATGCCCCCTCATGCTCTGTGACCAGCACAGAGCTGAGGGTCGTTCCTAACATGGTTAAGTAGAGATACAGGTCCTCGCCCGTGCACGGCGAGCTCAAGAGAGGTGGTTTGGCGAGGTAGATTTTCAGCTCTTTAAAGGCTTCGCCACATTCCTCGGTCCACCAAAATCCTGTCAATTTTGTGCCCCAAAGTTCTTTGAAAAAGGGCAAGTACTTCTCCGTGAACCTGACGAGGAATCACGAAAGGGCCGCCAACCGCCTAGTGAGTTTCTGTACTTCCTTCACCGTCCGCGGAGAGTTCAAGTCAAGGATGGCATTGATCTTTTCTGGGTTATCCTTGATGCCGAGCTGAGATACAAGGAAGCCTAAGAACTTCCCCGAGATTACCCTGAATGCACATTTGGCATGGTTGAGCTTCATCATGTGCGCTCGGGGGATCTGGAAGGCCTCCTCTAGGTCGCGGATGTGGTTGCCGACAACCCTGCTTTTCACAAGCATGTCGTCGACGTACACTTTTACATTTTTCTCGATCTGAGCCTCGAACTTATTGTTCACCAAGCGTTGATAGGTTGCATGACATTCATGAGGCCAAAAGGTATCACCTTATAGCAGTATATCCCCTCGTCGGTCATGAAGGAGGTATGCTCCTCGTCCACAGGGTGCATCTAGATCTGGTTGTAACTAGAATAGGAATCTATGAAGCTCAGGAGCTCGTGCCCGGACGTAGAGTCCACAAGCTGACCGATCCTGGGGAGAGGAAAGTTGTCGTTTGGGTAAGCCCTATTTACGTCAATGAAGTTTATGCACATTCGCCATTTGTCGTTGCTCTTTTTCACCAGAACGACATTGGATAACCATTCTGGGTACTAGACCTCTCGACTAAATCTGGCGTCTAGGAGTCTTTTCACTTCTTCCCTTATGGAAATCAGCTTCTCGACGGAATGGTTTCTATACTTCTGTCGCACGAGCTTGTGGCAAGAATCAAGGACCAACATATGGACCATCACTTTAGCCGGTATCCCGGGCATGTCAGCAGGAACCCAAGCAAACACGTCAGAGCTTGTCTTTAGGAAGGTGATTAACCGATCGCATTCGACAGGCGGGAGAGAGCTGCCCACATGGACGCACTTCTCTGGCTCTGCGGGATTCAGAGGGATCGCTTCGGTAGCTTCTCCAGACTTGGCCTGCTATAGCAGGGCTTTGTCGCGAAGGTCAAGATCTTTGTCCAAGCGGCCCAGTGCTGCGGGGGTGGCCTAGGACAAGTAATACGTCCGTCCCATCACCTGGTCTCCAAGTACTCCCACGCCGCACGGGGTGGGAAACTTAACCTTCATATGAGGGATCGACGTTACGGTCCCGAAGGCTGTGAGGAAAGGTCTACCCAGTATAGCATTATAAACATATGGTAGGTCGACGATGACGAATGCCAGCTCTCACGTTGCGGTGCACAGATAAGTTCCCATTGTGACCTCTAGCAGGACTATCCCCTGGACGGCACTGGCTCATTGTCCAGGCTGTACAAATGGCCATCTGTGACTCTCATCTGACCCTGCCTCAATCCGAGCTTAAAAAAGGCACTGAGATACAATAAATTCTGCGAGCTTTCATTATCAATGAAAACTCGTTTTAACTGGTAGTCAATCTTCTCGTCTGAAACGAGGGCGGATACAACAAGGGGATCAGTATGGGGGAAGGTTACATGAGCTATACGTCGCTACTAAAGCTAATGATATTACTCTTATCCCCTATCTTCGCTCTCTTGCTGCTGGAAGTTGGCTCATGCTCCTTCTGTCTGATGCCCCTGGCAGCCGCGATAGAGATTATGTTAATCACGCTGACGGCCGTATGGCTCCAGGGAGGCTCGCTGGCCTCGCCCTACAAGGTTGCGGGGGCTTGCCCTAGACCTTTCAAAAATCGTTTAAGGTGTCCACTCTGAATCAGGTCCTCTATCACCTGCTGCAAGGTCCTACAGTTCTCTGTAGAATGTCCGAGGCAACGGTGATACTGGCAGTATATCGTCTAGTCGCTGCCGCTCGGGCCCTTTGGCACTTTTGACCCTTTGAAGAACTTTTCATCCTGGATCTGCATCAGGATGTTTGCACGGGTATCATTCAAGGGAGTCAGGGACGTCTGTCCATGATCCTCCTAGATCCTGGTGAAGGGCACGGCTGCTTGCGGCACTCCGAGAAGCGGTTATCGTCGCCACTCCTCTTCTATCCGTTGGTAGGTCGGGGAGCTTTCGAGGGGCGGTCTACACGTTTAGGGCACTTTGCCTCATTTTCCTCCTCTGATGTGATGTAGGCTCGGGTGATGGCTTCAGCCTTCTGGAAGGACTGAGGGCACTAGTGCGGCAGGTGCTTGAAGAAATGTAATATCCCGGATTTTTATTTGGATTAATTAAATATTAATTATAATTTTGGGCAAATTGGACGCGACAAAATTAA
>JAOVVI020007486.1:0-13978 GCA_028571085.2 Nepenthes alata | reverse complement strand
CACAAGAGCCAAGGTCGCTTCCCTTCGAGAGGACAGCGAGCGGGCGCAAGAGGAAGTTAGGCGCTTGAAGGAGGAGAATGGGCAACGTGCATTGGAGGCGCGTGTCTGCAGCTGGAGGTGGAACGGCTAAAAGAGGCGCTCACCGTTCTCAAAGACGACAATTCACGCTTGTCCAGGAATCTGAGGGGTCGGCTTACTCTGTCGGAGGCGGATCCCGTGATGGAGACTCAATTCTGGGACGGCATTTTCCTGTGCCGTAGGATTTCTTCTCTTACGGCTCTTGACGTCCTGGAAGGAGTCTTCCACCCTGGCAATGCTGGGATCACAGGTCTCGCCTAAGGAATTTCCTTGAGGAGGCTGGTCTATCAAACCCTCGGCAGTAGTCTTGTTTGTATACATTGATTTTCTTTCCTCTTCTCACTTTTATTTTTTGCTCCTTGTACAAGTAAATGAAAAGCAGCTCTTTCTCTTTTGTATACATTGTCTCCCAATGTGATCCATGAGGTCGTGTCTCACGTTCAACGGCCAAGCTTGCGAAGCTATTGTCGCCAAGGCTCCAATATGGTGTCTTCTTGCGCTATACTCGTCCTTCTTTAGAAGATGTCGTCGTATCTCGCGCGTTTAATGGGAAGCTCAATCCAGTAAAGTGGATATCGTCGCAAGTCCCGTGGAGCCACACTAAGGGCCAGCCGGGTTTTCAGGCAGTAGCAGCCGGACTCCCGGTGTAGGCCTTTCATTGCATGGTATCTGTATCAAGTGCATGGCCTCCGCTCAAGGCATCATTGCTACCATGCACATTATCCAAGCCCTCGACCATCGTAAACTGATGGTGCTCTCTTCTTCGTGAGAAGGTCGCCGCACGCCTGTAATTCTTGCCCCCTAAGGTTTTGGTGGCCATAAGTTGTGAAGTTTCAAAAACCCCCAGGCCTAATGACTTGACCGCCTGGGTCGTTTGGTGTGAGGCCAAGGTAGTGGGTCACTTGGGACCCTTCCGACGTGAAGTCGAAGTCCGGATGTGTCCGCTTTCAGACCGCTCGACACATGGTTGAGGCTCGGACGAGACTGATGATGGGCCACTTGGCGCAGGGCCAAGGTTTTTAGACCGCTTTGGGCCACTCGACGGAGGGTCCAGGTTTTTGAGGTGGCCGCTCATGGGCCGCTTGGCACGGTGCCAAGGCCTCATTTTACAGACGAACGATTGTCACCCAGACTTAGGGGCAGTCTAGGTCGTATTATGTTTAGAATGATATGCATGCTAACACTTCACAAGAATGCAGATACAGGCTAACAGGAATAATTAATTTTATTAAGCAAAAACTTGATGCATGTACAAGCACTTTTCAGGTTGCGTGTGCGTGCCTTACCTGGGCCAACACGACGTTACTTGCATTTCCTTAGGTAGGTGGCGTTCATGGTCTGGGGGACCAATTTGCCATTCTAGGCGCGTAACTTGTACGCTCAACTATGGGGGATTGCGGAGATGAGCAACGGGCCATCCCACCCAGGGGAGAGTTTATTCTTGCTCCCGACTTTTTCCGCCGCCTCTTCGCTCTGGAGTACCAGATCTCCAACCTCAACTGGGCGTGCTTTCACCCGCTTATTATAATACTGCATGATACGCTGTTGATAGGCCACGGTCTGCAGACGGGTTGTGTCTCAAACTTCTGGAAGTAGGTCACGGCTTTCCCAGAGTTTGTGAGAGTTGGTGGTTGGATCAAAACATTTAACCTGCGGGCAGGGTAATCCCACTTCAACGGGGACTACAGCCTCAGCCCCGTAGTAGAGGCTGAAGGGTGTCTCTCTCGTTGGTTCCCACGGGGTTGTCCAATACGACTATAGTACGGAAGGTAGCTCTTCGACCCACGAGCCCCCCGTGTCCTCCAAGTTGGTCTTTAGCCCTTTTAGCTGCGTGCGGTTGGTGACTTCAACTTGCCCATTGGCCTGAGGGTATGCCACAGACGTATGGATCGGCTGATGCGCAGATCTATGCAATAATTTGTGAACCGTTTGTCGGAGAATTGGGTTCCGTTATCAGCCACTATGACCTCAGGAATTCCAAAGCAACAGACGATGTTTTGACGTAGAAATTCCGTTGCATTCTGCTCGGTCATTCGAGCCAGAAGGACTGCTTCTTCCCACTAGATAAAGTAGTCAATGCCGACGATTAGGAACTTCCTTTGCTCGGAGGCCAAAGGTAGCGATCTAGGGATGTCGAGCTCCCATTGCGCAAATGGCCATGGGGACCGAAGGCTGCGCAACTCTGTGTGCAGTTAGTGCGTCATGGAACCATGGCCTTGGCCGCTCCCGCATTTCCAAACAAATTCCATGGTGTCTCGCTTCAAGGTTGGCCAATAAAGACCTTGTCGCATGATTTTGAACGCAAGGTTCTTTCCCCCAATGTGCGAGCCGCATATGCCGAGGTGTATTTCACTTAGAGTGTAGTCGCCCTCCTCGGGGGTAATGCATTTCATGAAGGGAGTAGAATATCCCGGCCTGTACATCCTCCTGTCGAGGAGCGTGTACCAGCCTACCGTCTTCTTGATCCGTTTGGCCTCATCGGTGTTGTCAGGCAAAGTTTTGTCGATCAGGTACTTTCTGTACGGAGTCATCCAGTTGTCTCCCTCATTGACCTGCAGCACTTCTTGGTCCGAGGAGTCGATACTGGGCGCAGCAAAAGTCTCCTTAGTTCCTTGGCGTACTGCTTCGGGGATCTCGCAGTTGCATCCCTAGCCAGTCGATCAGCTTTCCAGTTGTCAAACCTAGGGACTTGTTTGATCAGAAAGCGGTCGAACCCTTGGATCAGGGTCTTTGCCTTCACCAGGTATTCCACGAGCTGAGGGTTTGATGCTTCGGAGGTTCCTTGGATCTGGTTGGCCACGAGCTCAGAGTCGCTGTGTACGACCAATGATTTTATGGAACATTCCTTAGCCAAGCAAAGTCTTACGAGAAGGGCCTCGTACTCTACCACGTTGTTGGTAGTTAGGAAGGTCAGCACGACAGAGTACGTAATCTCCGCACCGTCCGAAATCTTTAGCACGACTCCAGCTCTGCTACCTACTTGAGTGGACGATCCATCCACGCTCAGGGTTCACACAGGGACATCGAGGTCTCCCATGCTCCCCGGGCTTCCATGGTCATCTAGAGTTTGGGTCACCGCCTCGACAATAAAGTCCGCTAGGACCTGACCCTTGAGGGTCGGCCAAGATCAGAACTCCACATTGAACTCTCCCAACTCCATAGCCCACTTGACCAACCATCCGGAAGTCTCTTGTTTTTGCAGGGTCAACTTCAGAGGTTGATCCGTCAGTATGATGATTTGGTGTGCTTGGAAGTAGGGCCGCAACTTCCGCGCCGAATAGATGAGCGTCAACACGATTCATTCGGCATGTTGATAGCAGGAATCTACATCTATCAATACCTAGCTTACGTAGTATACTAGCCACTGCTCTCCCTCATGCTCTCTGACCAGCATGGAGCCGAGAGCCATTCCTGACGTAGCCAAGTAGAGGTATAAGTCCTCGCCCGTGCACGGCGACCTCAGGAGAGGTGGGTTGGTGAGGTAGGTTTTGAGCGCTTTAAAGGCTTCGTCACATTCCTCTGTCCACCGAAATCCTTACAATTTTGTGTCCCTAAGTGCCTTGAAAAAAGGCAAGTACTTCTTCGCAGACCTGACGAGGAATCGCGAGAGGGCCGCCAGCCGCCCTGTGAGTTTCTGTACTTCCTTCATCGTCCGTGGAGGGTTCATGTCGAGGATGGCCTTGATCTTTTTTGGGTTGGCTTTGATGCCACGTTGGGATACGATGAAGCCTAGGAACTTCCCGGAGGTTACCCCGAATGTGCATTTGGCAGGGTTGAGTTTCATCCTGTGCACCTAGATGATCTGGAAGGCCTCCTCTAGGTCACGAATGTGGTTACCGGCAACCTTACTTTTCACAAGCAAGTCGTCGACATATACTTTCATATTTTTCCCGATCTGAGCTGCGAATATCTTGTTCACCAATCGTTGATAGGTTGCCCCGACATTCTTGAGGCCGAAGGGCATCACCTTATAGTAGTTTGTCCCTTCATCGGTCATGAAGGAGGTATGCTCATCGTCCTCAGGGTGCATCTGGATCCTGGTTGTCACCGGAGTAGGCATCCATGAAGCTCAGGAGCTTCTGCCCAGACGTAGAATCCACAAGCTGATCGATTTTGGGGAGAGGGAAGCTATCCTTTGGGCAGGCCTTGTTCACGTCGGTGAAATTTATGCACATTTGTCATTTGTCATTGCTCTTTTTCACTAGCATGACGTTGGATAACCAGTTGGGTATTGGACCTCCTGAATAAAACCAGTATCCATGAGTCTTTTCACTTCTTCCCTTATGGCAATTAGCTTCTCGACGGAATGGTTCCTACGCTTCTACTGCACGGGTCGGTGGCCAAAATCGAGGCCCAGCTTGTGGACCACCACTTCTGCCGGTATCCCAGGCATGTTGACGGGAACCTAAGCAAACACATCGGAGTTTATCTTCAGGAATGTGATTAACCGATCACGGTCGACAGGCGGGAGAGAGCTACCCACATAGATGCACTTCTTGGCTTGGCGGGATTCAGAGGGATCGCTTCAGTAGCTTCCCTCGACTGGGCTTGCTGCAGTAGAGTTTTGTCGCGGAAGTTAAAATCTTCGTCCGGGCGGTCTGGTGCTACGGGGGTGACCTGGGACAAGTCGCACATCCGTCCAATCAACTGGTCCCCAACCACTTCTCCCACGCCGCATGAGGTGGGAAACTTAACCTTTAGATGAGGGATCGACATTACGACCCCAAAGACTATGAGTAAAGGTCTACCCAGTATAGCGTTGTAAACAAATGGAAGGTCAATGACAAAGAACTCCAGCTCTTGCGTTGTGGCGCACGGGCAAGTTACCATCGTGACCTCTAGCCAGACTATCCCCTATACGGGCACAAGTTCGTTGTTCAGGTCATACCAAAGGCCATCGGCCGCTCTCATCTAACCTCGCCACAACCTAAGCTTAAGAAGACACTGAGATACAGCAAATTCTGTGAGCTTTTACTATCAATAAAGACTCGTTTCGGCTAGTAGTCAATCTTACCGTTTGAAACGATGGCGAATACAATAAGGGGGTCAGTATGGGAAAATATTACATGAGCCATATCATCGCTTCTAAAGCTAATGACATCACTTTTATCCCCTATCTTTGCTCTCTTGCTGCTGGAAGTCAGCTCCTATTCCTTCTGCCTGGTGCTTCTGGCGACTACGGTAGAGATCATATTGATCACGCCAGCAGCCGTACGGCTCTGGAGAGGCTCGCTGGCCTCATCCTCCAAGGTTACGGGGGCTTGCCCTGAACCTTTCACGAACTGTTGAAGGTGTCTGTGGTGAATCAAGTCATCTATCTCATGCTGTAAAGTCCTACAGTTCTCTATAGAATGTCCGAGGCAGTGGTGATACTGGCAGTATTTTGTATGGTCGCTGCTGCTCGGGCCCTTTGGCTTTTTTGACAATTTGAAAAACTTCTCATCCTGGATCTGCATCAGGATGTTCACGCGAGTATCGTTCAGGGGAGTCAGGGACATCTATCCTTGATCCTTCCAAGATCCCGCCGAAGGGCGCGACTGCTTGCGGCGCTCTGGGAAGCAATTACCATCGACATTCTTCTTCTGTCCGTTGGTAGGCCAAGGATCTTTCGGGGGCGATCTACAGGCTCAAGGTGCTTCACCTCGTTCGCCTCCTCTGCTGAGATGTAGGCTTGGGCGATGGCTTTGGCCTCTCGGAAGGACTGAGGGCACTGGTGCGACAGGTGCTTGAAAATGTATGCTGCCGCCAACGTAGCAACGAAGGCGTTGAGCTTCAGCTCATCGGAGAGTTGGGGGATCTGGCGTGCCTCGGCGATGAAATGGTTGAGAAATCGCTTCAGACTTTCGTTCGATCTCTAATGGAGGCGGACCAGGTGCCACGGTTGCCTCTCTTCTCTCCGGCTAGAGGCAAACTTACTCAAGAAGCAGTCTGCTAGCTCATTGAATGAGCGGATGGAATTTGGCGGGAGGCCATGGAACCAGAGCAGCGCGTCCCCCCTGACGGTGACTGGAAAGCACTGGCACATCATGGCCTCACTTGCTCCCTGTAGGGACAAATGGGTGCGGAAGCAGTTGAGATGGTCCATCGGGTCCTTGCTAACGTCATACTCCTCCAGGACGGGCATCTTGAACTTGCAGGGTAGTGGCTGAGGTCCATGGCGAAGGGTAACCTTCGAAGGTCGGCAGAGGATCGTGCGGGTCTCTCCTTGTTCGGGAGATCCCACAGTACCTTGACCTTCTCTTCCATCGGCAGGTCAAATGCCCCTCTCCGCGCGTTGATAATGTTGCGGAGCTCCATGTGGTCCTAAGGGTGCAGCTGGACTTGTCGGTTGTGGCGGCTTTCCGTGCGGGGGGGCCACTCACTGTTGGAGTGCGGTGGTTGGCCTCCCTTGGCCGCGGGAGTTACAGGGGTTACGCCACTCAGGGATCTCCCTCCGATCATCCCGGCTGGGATGGCTTTCAGGCGCAGACTGGACCCTGCTGCCGGAGGATGCTTGGACCCCGGCGTCGTCAGGTCGGTTAGATCTTCTTCTGAGGGCTGCCGCGTGACGCCTTCCTCGCCTGGAGGAGGACGCCTGGGATGTTGGAGGGGAAGCCCCCATCCATGGGGTACCCATCCTATTGTAGAGGGCCTAGAGTACTAGGTTTATGTCGCCCATGTCCGTGGCCAGGCGGTGGATGTCGGGATCTGCACGGGTGTTCATGTGGCTTCCCACTGAGGGGTCTTCGCTGTGAGCGACGACATTTCTTGCTGGGGCACTGGCTTGTGCCCCAGTATTCTCCATTCTTGATGCTTTGGAATGAAGGTGCGAAGGAGATGCTAGGCTTCTTGTCTCGTTCCCACAGACGGCGCCAATGTTGTGTACCGAGTCCTCGATTGTCGTATGAATTAGGGAGCCTTCGGATTTCTAACCGTTCTGAAACGTTCGTGGAAGGGTTCGGTCTCCGTCTCTGTTAACCTGAGGCCTGCACAACACAATCAACGAACAAGAGGTCAGAGGTCCGATGAGATTTCTCCCACCAAGGCCACTCCGACGCTCAAATCAGTAAATTCCCACAATGAACGAAAATGGGGCGTAAGCTAAGAGGTGCGCGGAAGTGTGCTGTAAATGTGTGGGTGATGCGTGTATATTTGTGTGGGAGAGTAACGAGCGGGTGGTAGGAGGCCTGGCTCCCTAGGTGTACTGCTACGGGTGGCTGATTTCCTCTTGCTTGAGTAGGCTGAGGAGTTTGGATCTGGAGGATAGCTTGTAAGCTTAAGGCTCACGGCGCTAAGTTAATTGTCCAGAATCCGATTGATCGATCTGTCCCGTCTTCATTGAAGAAGAGAGATTTTATAGGTCTACTGATGAGGGGCTTCAGGGACAAGAACTCCTGTTGATGGGGTTTATTGGCCGTTAATCGCTGTTGACGATTGCCAACGTGTTGGCTGTCGTTTAGCGGTGGCAGGCAAATAACCGAATGTTATCGGTCAGGCTTGGTCTCCCCCTTGAGTTGGGATTGGCGGGTCGTACGCGGGCGGCCGACTGAATCGCGGCTAATAGCGTTGACTGTTTCTCCATTGGCTGGTTTCTCCTACTCTTTTACCATTTTCCGGCAACCGTATTAATGAGGTGCAGGAGGTGCCCGTTGGCTACTGATTGTGGGCTGCCGAAAGTGTGCTGCAAATGTGTGGGTGGTGCATGTATGTTTGTGTGGGAGAGTAATGAGCGAGTGGTGGGAGGCCTGGCTCCCTAGGTGCACTGCTACGGGTGGCTAACTTCCTCTCGCCTGAGTAGGCTGAGGAGTTTAGATCTGGAGGATAGCTTGTAAGCTTAAGGCTCGCAGCGCTAAGTTAATTGTCCAAGATCCAATTGATCGATCTGTCCCGTCTTCGTTGAAGAAGAGGGATTTTATAGGTCCCCTGATAAGGGGCTTCGGGCATGAGAACTCCTATTGTTGGGGTTCATCGGCCGTTGATCGCTCTCGACAATTGCCGGCGTGTCGGCTGTCGTTTAGCGGTAGCAGACAGACTACCGGGTGTTGTCGGCCACACTTGGTCTCCCCTTGAGTTGGGATTGGCAGGTCATTTGTGGGCGGCTCTTGAATCGCGGCTGGCAGCGTTGACTGTTTCTCCATTGGCTAGTTTCTCCTGATCTTTTGCCGTTTCTCGGCAGCCGCATTAAGGAGCTACAAGAGGCTCCCGTTGGCTACTGATTGTGGGCTGCCACATAAGCGTCCCGTGTCGTTGGGCTTTGACTGCCATTAGGCGCCTGTTCCGTAGGCTGGGCTTCGGATCTTCTTGGGCTTTAGTATTGGACCAAACACATTATATTTGAGACTTTTAAAATAATTGACTTTTAAAATTTGTAGGTTTTAACATGGTACTCGGAACTATATGACTTTTGACATTTGAGCCTTTAAAAATTATATAATTTGGACTTTAAATTATTTTGTATAATTTATATTATTTGTTATCCGTATATGTATTACAAATTTCATATATAAATCATAATTTAGATTATATATTTGGACATGTTGAAATTTCATAGATGTTTACATTTTTTTCGTCATTTGATTTATTTTATTTACATGATTTACATATCGTGTGTGTGCGCATGTGTGTATATATATATATACACATATATTTACTAAGTTTTAGGCTCACAATTTTGTCATACTTTTTAATCCTTTTGGATTAATTGGTCGTGAATTTTTATAGGATTTGAATGGAAAGTATTTAAAGATTTCATTTTATTGTATTTGCATTTGGATTTGTATTTGGACAACATGGGGGGGGGGGATTATTTTATATTTCACTCATTGTAGATTATATAAATGGGAATTCTGTATTGGATGGATGTTAGTATAGATTTATATTGTGATAGTTTGAATATTTATTTGATATTTTTTTTTTACAAATAATTTTAGATTGAACATGTTTTATTATTACTATTGAAGTCCTAACAAAATTTAATTCAACCAGATCATATATTTGTTATCGATTTTATGATTATTATAATGTTTTAATTGTAGGTATAATTTGTCCGATCTGGCCTGAAATACTTCAATTATTTTGAGTTTTTAATCATTCTAGTTTGTTATTATTCGAATTTATTTATCATTATTTATGAGATCCTGACAAATTTACACCGATGATAAGACTATTTATTTAGCCAATATGTATTAGCATTTTATTTAACTTCACTTTATTGAAAATTAAATCCGCATGTTTCAACTATGCACAGATCTTCTAAGAACAGATATATTGGACGTGGTATTATTTTAAATTATATAAATAATTCTTTTTATGATTTGAACTTATAAACAACTGGTCATATAATAAGAACTTCATCATTGTAAGTAAAACTTAACTTTCCTTTATAAACATTGCCGCCACCCTCCAAGCAAATTTTACAACGCTGGAGAACTAAGAAAACATCGTAACACCACACCGCTTCTCTCTAGCTATGGCTAAGAAAACATCGTAACACTACCTTGACGACACTGCTTCTCTCTAGCTATGGGGTCGCAGGGAAAGTAAGAAATACACCATACCACCTCCACTTTGATGACACTGCTCTCAAGCTATGGAGGGAAACTTTCTACCTACAGAGATTAAAGCCACTCAAAACCGCTTTAGCCTCTGTTTCAACACACTAGGGTAAATCACAACCGATCCCACACAGAGCCCACCTTTCGTATGGGTGCAGTCGATCTGGGTCATCGAGAACTTCAGCTTTGTGGGCTTGTTTGAATTCTTGACCACAAAGTCGCCTGCGTGGTAATCGATCCATTTTCCGGGCCCCTCCAAGAAGCACTGGGACACAGCCCGCTGACCGTCCGAGGTTGACAGCTCAAAGTGAGCAGGCTTCTTGTCCCAGCCATGGATGTGCTCGGTATTGCAGAAGCTGTGGCCGAACCTCTTGAACGTCCGCCCCAACTGCAGCTGGAAGAACACGCTGTAGGTCCCTGCCGGGAACGGGAACTCGACTTCCCCATTGACCTCGAACCACCAGATTTGCTGGAGGTACGCGACCCTGGAAAATCTACATGGAAAACAAGGTGCAGGAATAGTATCAATTCTTCAGTTGCATAATAAAATGCTGTCGAAATCAAAAGACAAGGATATGCACAAGATACTAAATGGGATACTAAACAAGACAGTGATAGAAGAGGCGGATGAATTATGCAAATTTTAGTAGATATGTAGGGATTATTATAGAGAAAAGTAGCCAGATAGCTCAAATTACATGTACTTGAGACAACCATTATCCATAGAAACAGAAGCTGGCTTTATAGAAGAATGAGCAGCGCTGAGAAACTGCTTAATCAAACTGCAAAGGCAGCATAGTCTAACAACTCCTTTATCAAAACACTCCTGCAATGACCTAGATGCTTCCAATATTGCGCAAGTAAAGTTGGCATCAACTTGTCTTTTCAGCGTACATTTCTCTGTCGTGCCGTGAAATGCAAAGATTAATGCCTTAAGGCTGTGACAAAGTTATTTTTCCCCAAGATTAATGTGTTGAGGATGTCCTAATCTAGTTAGTGATTTTCCCCATCTTGATGGAAGGAAACTGGATATAATACGAAAACTGTGGAGTGATCTTATCTCCAAGACCAAATTAGATGACCAAACATTGTGCAAATACTCCAATAAATGACATTCACATTGATGTGCAATCCTCTCTGTTCATGTTTCAATGTGGTTCACAAACCACACAGATCGCCCTATACAAAAACTGCTCTGTTTTTGCACCACGTACAAGCCCATATGCATATAAATCAAAGATTTTCCAAGCTGAGTGCATCTCCCCTCAGCCCCCCCAAAAGAAAAGTCAGTGCCACCTTGGAGATTGAGAACCAAAATTTCATCATATTTCCAGCTTAAGACCAATAGTAGAAGTTGATCCATGGTGAGCAATTCAAAAATATCTCTTCTGTGCAACCAAACGGTAAGCTGCACGCAAATAATTCTCCGATCACAACGGCATGGGAGCCATGTGTGTCAGACCATCCTTTTGACTAAGATTTACAGAACAACTTCAACGAAAAATGCCCACGAAAAAATATCAAGAAGGTCCATACGAAGGATGACTCCCCTTAGTCTCAGTTTTATCCTTTTCCCTCGCAACTAGTCAATTACAATTTCAAAATTAGTGTTGTAACTATTAAATATAATAGCCGGCTGACTGCAGATCGGTTCTGCAACGTGATGTAGGGATGATCGTATCTACGTTGAAAAGTTTCGTGATCTGAACCTATGGCCAGTAGGCCGGAGAATAGCTAAACGCTTTGCAAAAGTACCATCAACTTCAGATACTAACCAGTTTTGATGCTTGATTAGAACACAATACACAAGAAAATAAGAATAACAACAGAACCTACAGGAAGGGAAACAAAATCATAAGCAAACTTACATCTGGAGGATTTCGACAAGGAAATGCCCCGAACTGTCGAACTTCACAAGACCGATCTAAAATATACCGGTCAAGAACTACACACCACGAACAATTTCGAAAATCAAATATTTTGAATCAAGTTACTTTTGGAAATCTCACCTAGATTCCTCAGAAGGTATATGATTCCAATATCTTCGATCATCAATGCCTGTAATAGTTAAACCCTTCGGAGAAAAAGCCAAAGAGATCCCTCCTGTGCTCTTATCCAACCAAAATTTCTGCACCAAAGATTCAATTCTTCACACCCATTAATGACAAAGCTTGGAGAGGAAATAATAGAAACTAAATCTTCCGAAGAAAATATCAAATGAAAACACAAATTCATGGGAACTAAATCCATCCTTTTTCACAAATCTAAAAGAATCAGAAACAAAACAATCCAAGATTACAAAATCAGAATATTTCAATAGGCCAAAATTTGTCTAATTGTTTTAAACAGGGCCTATACGATCATGGTTTCTTTTTTCAGAACCCAGATTTGAATTTCTATCAATCACGCACAAGTTCCTTTAAATATCCCTTCTTAACACGAAGGATAAATTCTAATTAAATTAAATTACGAGAATTCTGTCTTTCCCCGAAAAATAATCTAAAGAACTTGATTTCTTAATTCGTCAACAAAGAAAACAAAATAAAAAGAACCAAAACCCATTACGGAAACCAACTTTTTCCAAACAAAAACACAAATACAATAAGCAAATCTTCCAAAAAAATTCTTCCGTGACGAACCCCCCCCAAAAAGAAAAAACTTAATGATGGAAGAATCAATGGATTACCTTTGTTCCTCCCTCAAAGGAATTCGACCGGCACAACATCGCATAAATATCCTTCTTACATAAATTACGTGGAAATTTATCATCATCAAAGACCACCTCCATAAGGCGTTGATAATTTGACGGCAATTTCGTTTCCCAAACAAAATCTGCCGAAGAAGCCCCGCTAAAAGCCCTATTCAATTTCGCCAATCTACAGATATCATTCGGCTCCAAGTACATCAAGACCATCGCCACGCAGCTCTCCGGCAATTCCCCGAGCCCTGCCGACGATGACCCACTTGCTTGTTTACGAAGAGCCGAACCCACAGACCCCATCAAAAGTAGTGACAGAAAAACCCAGATTTTTTCTGAATCAATTTTGCATGCAAAATCTAAGAGAACACCGATCGTCGTTTTGTCTGTAGATTTTGAATGCGCAAGGATAAGACGATCCCAATCGTCGTTGCTAGTTGGCCTTAGGCATTGGGGGTTTTAATAGAAATGAGATGACAGCAGAAGCCGGGTGGCGATGTGATAGGTTGGCAGTATCCAAACTGAGGGCTCCGTTTTGCCGGGGGCGGGAGGCGGGGGGAAGCCTTATTTTTTATTTTAATTATTTATTATTAAATATATAATTATAATTTAATTATTTTAAATCAAATAATTCTAATTGATTTTTTTTAATTTTTTGTAATTAAAATTTAACATTGGCATGAGAATTACGATTCTCATAAATTTAGAAAAATAATGTCATAGTCCCTTGGATATTGTAATTGTAATTGTTGTGTTTCAGATTTTAACCTCCCTATAGCGAAGGTGTGTGGTGGTGCCACAAATTTGTCGGAGGGCTCTAGCGGACGAACCCGTGGCAACAAATACGTGAGAGTGAAAAGATAAAGAAGGAGGAGAAAAAAATACCGAATTTTACGTGAAAAATCTCTCCTTGAAAAAACCTCTCCTTGAATGAGGAGAAAAAAATTACGATATTCAAGGCCCGGAGAACATTTCACTATTAGTGGAAGAATTATAAGTGTGAGTTGTGAAATTATTTTCCCTTTCTCTTCTAACCTATCTCCTAGTCTTTCCTTGGAACTTTCTTCGATCCCCCGCTTTAGTGTTTTGGCTGGATATTTATAGTGCAAGATATTTTTCTTAAGAGATATCCACGTGGCTGCCGGCGCATATTGAATTTGTCCACCCTCTCTACTAATTGGGGCAAGAGTGTCAGGCACGCTGGCGTGTGCAGGGAAGTAAGTTGTTGGCGGCGTTGATTGGGTCTCGCTGTGTCAGGCGTGCAAGCCCTTGATGTCAGTCTTTGAAATGACAAGGCATGCCCTGAGCGTCATTATACACTGTAGAGGCAGCGTGTCGCAGAGGTTGCGTGCTCCTTGGTGATAGTAAAGCCTCTGAGCTGGCGCTCTCGGCCGTTTATGAAATAGTCATCGTCCTCGTCCTCAAGTTGCGTATCTTGTCCTCTCACGAGTACGCGGACTCATTGAGGGAGATAGTTCTCGGACATCAACTGCACCCTTGATTATTGAAGGATCCATGGTTTCTCGTGGAAGGTCCTCGAGTTGCTATGCCAAACGCTGACCTCTCGTGTTAATTTAGGCTCATAGGAACGTTTGAGGTCATCGCGCTTTTTATGCTGAAATAGAGTCTCGGGCAGCTTAGCTCCTTAGGCCTCTTGCGCCTTGTGTCT
>JAOVVI020007485.1:0-14831 GCA_028571085.2 Nepenthes alata | reverse complement strand
ATCTTTTCGTCAGATATACTTGATATGAGATCAAGGTAAGTATCTTCTAACCCAACTCTTTGTTTATTTCAATATCTGATATATTTTGATTATGACTTGGAGGTTTGAAGTCATGTGTGCAATATTTTACTTAACCTGTTCGATTTTCTCAGCGCATGCGTGAGTTTTATCAGTTGTTTGAAGGTTTTGCTCTATGGTTGTAAATATTTCAGGATTTTATTATTTTTTAAAAAATAGATAATTATCGAATGCCGTACATTTTATATCAGTACCTCTATATAGAAATGAGTATAAAAATTTACTTTAAAATGTGTATCAGAGTATATGCAAGCTGTCGAGGGTCGAGGTCACTATTTTGTGAGACCATGGTGGGCTAGGCCCTGGAGGGTCAACATGTGTGTGGGACCATCGTGATTCGAGACTTTGATGGGTCGATATGTGATCTGATAATGATAAAAGATGACTAAATAGTTAGAAGTCTAAAATGTAGTCTATAATAATAAAAGATGGTCGAACAGTTACATGCATAAAATATAGTCGATAATGATAAAAGATGGCTGAATATGTGCATGCCTAAAATATAACCAATAATAATAAAAGATAGTCAAAAGTTAGAGATTTAAAATGTAGTCGTTGTATGTGCATTGAGATTTGGATATGGATTTTGATATGTGTTCCATGCGGAGGTGGAGATGGATGCGGTTTATGCGACATGATATTGAATCTGTAACGTCCCCGGGTCACCCATATGTAGATATTGTCCGCTTTGAGTCGGGAGAATTTCACGGCGTCTCAAGCCAACACGCGGCCCGCACGATTTTGTTCCTGGCAGACGGAGTCCATTGCCCCCAAAACGCGTCTATAAGAAAAATGTCTCTATATCATTATAAAGGCATGCTTCGTTCACCTTCCCATCCGATGCGGGACGCCACAATCCATCCCCCTTAGGGAGCCCAGCGTCCGCACTGGCACACCGAATCGGGCCCCAGTTCTAATACCATTTGTAACGTTCCCGGGTCACCCGTATGTTGATATTGTCCGCTCTGGGCCGAGAAAATTTCAAGGCGTCTCAAGCCAACATGTGGCCCGCACGATTTTATTCTTGGCAGACGAAGTCCACCGCCCTAAAAACGCGTCTACAAGGAAAATATCTCCACATCCTTATAAAGGCATACTTCGTTCACCTCCCCATTCGATGTGGGACACCACAGAATCATGATTTGTTACGAGTATGTTTCTATGGGATGGTATGATTTGATATACTATTTGAGTACAAAACTATCCTTAGACTTTCAATTGATTTATAGACATTGTGATTTGTTTTATTAGATTTGTTATGTGAATTTCACTATCATTCTGATTTATATGTATTATTTTATACATATATACAATGATATTTCTTAAATTTTAGGCTCATATTTCTATATTTTATCCCTTTAGAATATAGGGCTTGGCTAGTAGGAGCAGGATGAGATCTGGCGTAGCATCATGCATATCAACGAGTATCATATTTATTTAGATATAGATAGTGTAGATGATATCTCGATTGTTATGGATTAGATTTTGTTTTGTACTATTTTTGGATATTGGAGTCGGCCAATTATAGGCCCTTGGACTATATATTGAGAATTATTGAGTGTATTTTATTATGTGGATGAGTTGTTATTATTTAGATATCTCTCTTATGACTGTTTGGAGCAAATCATATTTATATTATTCGGACGGTCATCTGAAAAGATCCTGTATATGTTATATTTGGGTTCCTTGTATATTTAGTTTGTTACACCCAAAATTAAAATTTATTGTTTATCTATTATTAAGATTTAATTAATTATTCATTTGACCTACTTCATTCGAGTTCATGATACAAATATTTTTATAAATTTATAAATTTTTACATGTCATAAATTTAAAGAAAAGATTAAGCATACATAAGTAAAGGATGAGGATATTTTTTTTCAATATGAAAAAATATAAATGATATTTTTCAATATGAGTAGAGATTTTGTTTAATTATATATGAATCATTCTAGAGAATTGACAAACATATATTATACTATATCCTAATATATTATAGTGATAATTGATACTCAAACATATCATCTATGGGTTGAAAATAACGTTCAACTCTGTATACATGGTTATTTATATAGTAGCCTATTTATAGATATTGAACAGTAATATATGACTTTTAATTGTATAAAAATATATATACCCCTTTATCAGTGAGGACACTACCGATCTTTAATTCATAAGTTTTATATGATTTGAGTATATTTAGATGATATATAGTTTAAATAAGGAAGTTTGAGCATCGTCTTTAAAGTACGTATGATATGCTCATAAATTTATGCCATTATTTCTAATTTTGATCATGTTTCATTCCAAGATATCTTTGATCTATGTATATATGTTCAATGATAAAAATTTCATATCTTGTTAAGTAATTGATTCACTCTTATTTTAAATTTACTAACATTCAAGATTAGAAGGTTTGATACATGCTTATAGGTGGTGTAGACTAGAAGAGCGATGTTTAGAAGTAATTTTAGAATTTTAAATGTTAATTTTATGCCATGTAAAAATCAGAATAGTAAATATATCATTAGTTTCAATTTATATCGGCACTCGAGTTTAATTTTCAATTTCATTTAGCAACTTATTTGGTTTATGATTTGGTCTATTCTGACTCGGTATGGATATTTTTTTTTACTAGTGATCGAGGCCATGTAGCGAGGGTCGGTGGTATCAAAGCCGCAGAAGGCATGGATGCTCGGTAATGGGGGAAGAGAAGTTGAACCATACATAGCCGAGAAAATAAAATTGGTATTAAAATAAAAGTTTTCAATATAATTTTGGAAAATAATAAAAATAATATAATTAGTTTTTTTCCTCATAGATTAAAATTTTAAAAAAATAATAATATTGTTGGGTCCCAATACTGGGGCCCATGAAACACGGCCCAAAAGGAGGGCCCAAAGTCACGCCCGCGGACCAAGAAAACAGGCTGGCCCAAGAAGCCCAAGTAACGACAAAGGTCCGAGAGGCCAGTTTGACCTAAGAGAGCACGAGGACGCCACAGGGGGCTGACGTCATCAGAAAATTCGAGAAACGTCCGAGAACCTAGCCCAACGAACCCGAGGACTAGGAAAAGACCCAGAGAACTTTCAATAGACGAGGACAGCCTTGGCGTCTCCGCACAAGAAACCAAAATGACCGAGCGTGCCAACTCAGATGATTCACTGTGACCAAGAAGCACGCACCATCATGAAAAATTCAACGGCTCCTAACACGCCGGATACGCAAAGTTGGTGTCCTTGACACGCCGTATCTGTAGAGTAGGCGCCGCATCCACAGAGTTGGTGACAGGTATCCCTGACACGTCGCACCAGCAGGGTAGGTGGCAGGCGTCCCTGACACGCTAGTGCCACGTGTCCTTTCCCAACGGTATAATTTTTTCCTATAAATATCTCCATTCAGACAACGAAAAAGGGATTCTGCAAACCATTTTCTGAGCTCATATTGAGAGCAACTTCCAAAGAGGAAAGAAGAAAAGAAGAGAGAAAGATAAAACTCATCGCTTGTAATTCTCGATAGTGACAAACCGCACCACAAGAGCCCAGTTGTATTTCTTTCCTGTAACACTGAAATCTCGCGGACCACCCGTTTTCACCATGATTTTCTCCCCCTTTTTACATTACGGGGGTTTTTCACGTAAAATACGTGTGTTCATTGTGTCATCGTCCTCTTTTCATATCCCTATTCAATATCTATTTTGTGTTGCACATTTTTGTCCGTCTTGAAACGCATAATGCCGCTCGAACTCTGAAACTCGCAGACGTAACAAATATAAAAAAAATCAGATTCAAATTAAACATGATTCCCTCTCCACTGTCCACTCACTATGGACGAGGCGGCCCCCCTCCCCGCAAGACAAAACAAAAGGAACCGCCCTAAAATAATCATCACGCCCACCAGGCGTTCGACGAAATGCCTCAATGACAGGGACAGTTTAAAGTCGCCTACAAAATTCGCTGCGACCGTGGCATCGCAGGGCAACGCTTTGGCATCTCAGAAAGCAAGGGGCGCAGTCTCACGCCTCCTCAGCCTTCCGAGAGTCCCCGCATTGGATGTTCGAATACGACACGGACACGGGCATCAGCAAAGTGAAAGTTCTTTAAAGGAGGCTGTGCCAGTGCGCTTGCCATCCCCGCAGAGGACCACAGCAAATGCAGCAATGCATGAGGCATCGTCCCAATTACATCGTCTCCTCTAAGAAACAACGGTCTCTTCGCTTCAGGTCTAAGATCGTCGGAGACACCTCGCTCTCGAGATGCAGTCTCTTCACCTCAGGCATGAAACCGTTCGATATAAATTCAACTGCCTCGGACTAAAAGCGAAGGGGAAGCATTTAAGAGCAAATGAACAAGAGCCAAGTTAAGGTCAATAAACATGGCAATTCACCATCTGCATTTTCTTCTTTATGTCATGCTCCGGGGAGCTATTATAAACCATCTGTATCAGGATCTGGGTAATTATCTGGGGGCCTGTTACTGACCATTTATACTGTCAATAATGATGATTTACTTATAATAATTTAAATAGTTAATCTTATAAGATGAATCTAACATATTCTCTTATTTGGAAAAAGTACTTATAAAAAATTTATAAACATGACTCAAATTTGCCTTTTTACAGACATTACATGAAATAGATGGATATAACCAAAGTTCAAGATGATGAATATGTATCTTGTGAAGTATGTGATATAAATTGGTCAATAAGAGCCTCATTTTTTAGCGCGAGTACAGCTTAGAAGACGAGCCTTATGCTTAATTTTTTACGCATGAACCAGGCCAGCTGAGCCGGTCAGGCCAAATTCAAAAGACAAATAAATCTCGATCGGTGATTTAAAAATTTGATTAAGCGTTCAATCGAGTTCTTATATGATCATAGAAAGAAGTCTGCTAATAGCTATAAAGTAATACTACTCACGAGTTTCCGATGAACTTCATTCACGAGTCTATAACCCAGTATGGCCGAGTTGTTTTTATGAGCCTAGACAAATCGACGTAGGCTTGGCTCGATTGCCAATGAGTTTTAAAATTAAGTTCATATGCTTTTCAAACCAACTAACTCTAGTGAGTTTTTATAGTATCAAGCCTTTTAAACCACGAGATTTGATATCTGAAATATGTATCAGCTGTATATTAATTTAGAGTATATAAATCTACCAAAAAGTTTAAGTTATGACACATTGTAAGTAAATAGCTCAAGCAATCAACAAATTTGAGAGCAAATGAAACACAACAACTAGTGCAAGTGTTTCATTTTAATATTAGAATTACATATGCATTATAGCCTAATAGAGAAAAAAGAGCTTTTCACATCTTTTATGTTCTCCTTTATCTATTTCTACCCTCGAAGTAAGTATTTGAAATTTGACGGTCATAATCAGAGACGCCGTGACGCATGGTGTTGCCTAGTATGACACTGCGTTACAATCGTCGGATGGAGATATAACACCTCTCGTTAACCTTTTTATTTAAAAAAAATATTTCATTGGGCGTTCGATCTCTATCCAATGATTGCGATGTGACGTCGTACAAACGCTAGATAGAGCTGCGTCGCAGAATCCTTATTCTCCCAACAGCCTTCCTAAAAGCACTAGGTATTCATATTCAGCATAGCCACTCGAGCGAAAACCAATTGCACCTCCCGTGAAGCCATTTTAAAAGCCTTCTGCTCGAGCGCCCGCCATGCAAATTTCTATCCGAAATATTTTAAAAGTTACCTACTAGACCTATAGTGGAGTTACAAT
Source organism: Nepenthes alata (assembly GCA_028571085.2). Lineage (NCBI taxonomy): Eukaryota > Viridiplantae > Streptophyta > Magnoliopsida > Caryophyllales > Nepenthaceae > Nepenthes > Nepenthes alata. The sequence continues at coordinate 9,010 of JAOVVI020007485.1, read as the reverse complement.
TTTTGAAATTCACTCGATCAAGTTACAATCATGCTGTGCCCTCAGGTAAACTATTTTGCAGGTGCTTTTTTTTAGTGAATTTCAAGCAAGCTTTTGCTACGAATAACAAAAGCAGAAAACCCAATATATGTACAACAGATACTAGGCTCATTGTTGGAAATCACTCTTGTGTGAAAATCCTTATGACCAAAGAACTTGGATAAAGCACGTGTGTACTATTGTACTCAGGATAAGCAGAAGAAATTCTGATCAATATAGTTGATTGAAACGTTCTGGGCGGGCAACCTCAACCGGTCAAATTCTCATGCACGCACGCATGCTGACTTTGGAAATTGTACACCAACAACCAAGCCGAGCCATGGTTGCTCGTGTTGATAGAAGGCGTGTGCTTATATATATGCACACTCACTGTTAATAAAAAAAAGAGAAAGAGAAGTGAAAAAGTAGAGAGATAAAGCAGGAGATGAAGTGTAAAATAGATAGAGCAGTGAGTGAAAAATAAAGTATTGAAATTCTTTGTTTACTCTTGCTTTGTTCATGTTTTTTCGCCTCCTGTGATTTGTGTAACCAATATCTCATATCGTGGACTTGAAATTTCGTGATTTTTTTCTTATTTCAGAAGAGTTTTTCACGTAAAATACTTGGTATTCATTTCTCTTATTCTATATTTACTTCACCATGTGTGCGTGTATTGTTCCTGTGCCTTTAATAGTCGGGCGTCCATTCCGGCTAATACTCATAAAGAAATGATTCATTAAAGAATAGCGTCACAAACGGACAATATGTCTATTTTAATATTTATTTATTTTTTTTAAATATACTATATTATTGTATTATGTGTAGTCTAATTAATGACAATGAAAACGTTATATATGAAGCGTGTAAGGACAGCAAGGATATGCAGCGTGGGGCCGTTCGATTGGGCTTCGTGGGAAGAAGTGAAAGCAAGACCCACGTTCCCTTGTCTTCTTGTTTTTTTTTTAAATATTTTTAAATAATATATTATTTATTTATTTTTATATAAATCTATTAATATAAATAAATTAATAAAATATTATATTATTAAGAGTGTTTTAACTATTATTAAAGGGTGTCATCTAGATAGTGTTTGATTATAAAAATGAGCATATGTTAATGTCTTATGCTGGTAAAAGGTTTTTATTACATAAATTTTAATCAATTTTATTAATATTATTTGTTGGCTCTATCAAATTTATTTATTAATTACTATGATATACTTATTTTTTTATTAAATTAGTCAATTTTTTTACTATTTTTTTTACCAAAAATAATAAAAACTCTGTTAGTTTTACTTTAGTAAAAAAGTAAAACTATGATAATGTTAGTTTTTTATGATTTTTTTAAAAAAATATTTAATATATTGATCAAATTAAAAAAATTTATATAATCTTTACCCTCAGCTTATTTTTAAATGTATTTTAAATATATATTTTTTAATTATTTTTAAAAAATTTTAAAAAATTTATAATTTATTTATTTATTTTTATATAAATTTATTAATATAAATAAATAAATAAAATATTATTTTATTATAATATCATCCTTATCTTTAAAGATGACATACTATTTAAGAAGTGCCACCATGACACCTAACTTTGAATTCATGACTGGATTAATCAAACTAAATTGACACGCCCATCATTTTGTTCACTTAAAATTGAAATTGTAAATAAAATAAAAAGGTAAAATTTTGAAATTTTACTTGATATTTTGGATTACTTTATATATATAAAATGGACCTTACACTAATTTAAATATTGAGAATTTTATTAAAAGAACAAAGTTATGAATAATTTGATTTTTTTGAGGAAAGAAATAATAATTCTTTTTAATAAAATTTTCAAACCGATTATCACAACGAGTATGAGTTAATGCCAATATTTAGACCAGGAAAATTAGCTTACAATATAAAATTAATATTATTCATTTGTTTATCAAAAAAATTGATTGAAAAAAATATATTTTTTTGATTTTTTGACGTTAATGGGAAAATAATTTTCATATTTTTTATATTTAATATGCATAAAAAATAAAAAAAAAATTGATTACTATGAGCTGAAGTTGTCTGAGCAAGGGAAAAATGTTAATTGAACGGAACGGCGTCGTTTTCCGTCGGCTGTTGAGTTTCACTAGGCAGTAGTAGGTGGCTTTTTGGCAAGTTGGGCTTCTTCTCAATTTCTTCTTTGGGGACGAGAGTGGTGGAGCCGCTCTGCACAAATGACTGAGGAAATAACAAATAAATACTTACAATATCAATGAATTTACGCAGACAAATTTCTTTGTTCAGACAAATTGCAATTAAAGTAATGCAGATTTTACTTGGAAAGGGTGAGATTCCTCTCTTCAGATAGTGTGGGAGGCGAGAGAGAGGAATAAAGAGAGAAACTTTGCCGCTTTTGTTTACGGGGTGGGGGGGCTCATTTTGGTAAATTCTGATAAACAAATTCCCTTTTGCAGCTGTACATTTCTGTTGCTAATTGTTAGCTGAAATCTGCTTCTGGGCAGAGTTTAATCCCAAGAATTACATCTTTTGATTATCTATTTTCCTTTACAAGTGAAAAACTTGAGTGGGGTAGTAAGATTGTTGACTTTATTGCTGTCCCCTTTTGATTTTGTTGCTAAAAGATTATCTAAAGGTAGCTTTCTCTTTTATCTGTTTTCTTTATTCCAACATCTGTTTCTTTCTTTTTGTTCTCTGCTCCATATACCTATACAAAATTCCGTCTGAACAGTTTTTTTTAAATGTGTGTGTGTGTGTGCGCGCACCTTTCCACTTTTCTTTTTCATCTTTTCATTTTCCATTCTCACTTTTAGGACATATGACGTCCAATCTCTGATTGGGGGGTGTTTGGTTTAGAAATCTCAGTATTTTACAGTTGTTGGGTAAGCTCTGGAGCTCTCTGGGTACTCGGCTTTCTGCTTCTTTTTTTCGCTTTTATTTTGTTGGTTATTTATTGAGCTATTTTAATGGGCTTTCTGAAAAAGCAGAACAAGGATCTGGGTTTTTCTTAGATTTTTGGATTGCTAATTTTTCAGTGTTCTTAATTTTGTGTTTGTGTCACCTGAAGGAGCTAAAGTAGACTACGAGGAGAGAGTAAAGGAGAACTATGGCCGCAGGAGGAGGCGCATCCAAAGCGGACGATCCACCGCCGCACCCACCAAAAGATCAGCTACAAAATGTCTCTTACTGTATAACCAGTCCTCCTCCATGGCGTGAGTCTCTTTACTCCGCTGCCATTTCTTTCTATTTTTGGATATCTTCGCTCTTATCAAGCGATTCACGGTAGTTTTGTGGCTTTTATGCAAAATATCAATGCTTCTTTTACTCCTGGAGTTGTCGGAATTATTCGTAATTATAAGATATTAGCCACAATTGAAATGTCTTGTCAATAAAATTTCCAGAGTTTTGAATCTTCTTCCACTAGCTTTGCTCTTTTACAAAAAGCTTGCTATTATATACTATGTATATTCTCTTTGTATGTTATAGATGCCAACTTCCACTTGTTTTCCTGGCTTAATAAAAGCTTTCTAGTGTATTACAGATGAAACTGAGTTCTTTATTTTGGGATATACTTTTTATTCCCCTTTTTGTTAATGCCTATGGAATAAAATAACTGAGTTGGAGGAGTTAAGATTTTGTGCCTTTTCCTTCATCTTTTAATTTTTGATGTGGAGATTCCGTGCTGAGTTTTCTATGTTTGTTGACCCAATTTATGTGGGGATTTAATTTAATTCATATTAAACTAAGTCACCAGCTTCCATTGATCTAATTTTATCACCTTTTTGTGTTTTACTTGATCTCAATAATCTTTTTGCTAATTAGTGACTTTTTTCACCTCTTTGCTATCCTAGCTTGTACACTTTGATTAATCTGGCTTCCTCAATTATGGGAATAGTTGCATATCTCATATGAGTTTCGTTTGTGTATCTTGTTAAATGTTGTGTTCAATGATGTAAAAATCGGTCGATATGTATCAGTATTGGGTTATCAATAGCGATATTTTTTTGATACTGACAATCTCGCAATATATTATCGTATTAATGATATATCGCGATATATCAACCGATACACCCTATCTTTGTTTTCCGATATATCTAATACCGATACATATTATCTAATATATCCAATACCTATACGGCTGTGACAAATACAGATTCCAATATTTTTCTGATTGTTGTGTTGCAATAATGGTCTCTTTGCTTCATTGGAGAAGAATTTTGCCTGTTCTTCAATTGCCTTATTATGCTTTTTTTTTTTTTTTCATTCTGTTGCGCTTTATCTTACTGCCCCTAGTTTATTGGAAGTGAAAATTTTTCCGGATTCATCAACACGCTCAGACTGTTTGTATTGCAGCTGAGGCTATGCTTCTTGGTTTCCAACATTATCTATTGATGCTAGGGACCACTGTGCTTATTCCTACAGCTCTTGTTCCCCAGATGGGAGGAGGAAATGTAAGCAATTATAAGAGGGAAATATCTGCTATTGAGCTTTCATATATACATGCATACATACATATATATATGTATATTCCCTTCCCCCTTCTTCGTGTTTCACTTTACCTAATTGCAACTGTCATTTGCAATTTTTCTTTCCCATCAGGATGAGAAAGCTCAAGTGATTCAAACATTGCTGTTTGTTACTGGTTTGAACACACTGCTGCAGACAATGTTTGGTACTCGATTGCCTGCAGTGATTGGAGGTTCCTTTACTTTTGTTGCTCCAACAATTTCAATTATTTTGGCCGGCAGATACAGCAATATTCCTGATCCTGTCGCGGTTTGATTTCCATTTCCCATATTGTTTTTTATTATTTTGTGTATGAATACAATAATATAGCTTTTTGTCCTACTAAGTGGGGTTGACTTTTTGAATCTTTTTCGATATTTTACTTGATTTAGTACAATATCTCCCAAAAGTACAAATAATTTTAAACATTACATCCATATAGTTCAATGTTAATCATTCTAGGTGCCATGGATGTAGTCAGAAAAGGAATATACTGAGCATCCAAACCTTGCATCATATCTAATAACATAATTAATGTAAACTAGATGGACTTGGTGTAAATTTAATCATTCTAGGTACACCAGTAGCAACAGAGCCTTTTTGTTCCTCTGAGTGGGTGTTAGATATATGAATATGTTTTTTCCATTTCACTCATTTCAGTACAGTATCTTCTGACAATATAAGCAATTTTAAATATTGAATCCAAGTAGTGCAATATTAATCATTCTAGGTGCCATGGATATAGTAGGAAAATGAAAAATATCGAGCATCCGAACATTGCATCATCTCTAATAACACACTTTTTTGCTTAATGTAAACTAGATGGACTTGGTGTAAATTTAATCATTCTATGTACAACAGCAACAACAACAGAGCCTTTTGTCCAACTAAGCAGGGTCGTGTATATGTTTTCATTCAATTCAATGTAACATTATCTGAGATTATAAGCAATTTTAAACATTGAATCCAACTAGTGCAATATTAATCATTCAAAGTGCCATGGATATAGAAAATGAATAATATGGAGCATCCAAACACGTTGCATCATCTCTAAGAACACGCATAGCTGCCTGTTATAATCATAGCTTATGTGAATCCAGAAATTCAAGAGAATAATGCGAGGAATCCAGGGTGCTCTCATTGTTGCTTCGGCTCTGCAAATTGTTTTGGGATTTAGTGGCCTTTGGCGTAATGTTACAAGGTAAGTTTCAGGGTCGGTTCACCATGTTTTTGATGAAATTACTAACTCAATTGATTTTGTAGTCCTTGATTGATCGAGTCATATTTTGATGTTTGTCGTCCTGTGTAATTTGACCACATGGTTTCAATGAGGTTAATATATGAGTCAAATTTTTGATATGATTTGATCGATTCTTGTTTCTAGCTATGAAGTAACTGTGCAAAAGCCAAGCTTAGTTGTCGTCTCACATTTAATTCATATCTTGACATTGGGTAGGTTTTTGAGCCCACTTTCAGCTGTTCCTTTGATAGCTCTAGTTGGCTTTGGGCTCTATGAACTTGGGTTTCCAGGGGTAAGTGCTGGCAAGCAAATTATTATTTTTGATTTTTTTATATTTTGATTTTTTTTGGTTTGGATGCATGCGTGTTTATAAGCATTAATAACGGATATTTTTTATTGCTTGGTTAGGTTGCCAAATGTGTGGAGATTGGCGTGCCAGAGCTCATAATTTTGGTTCTGATTGCACAGGTAATCGTATCCAGTTAGCAAATGAATTCTTGCTGTAGTAGTCTGCATTACTTGTTTGTTTGCCTCTACTTGGACTTCTACTGGTTGCTTTTCCTTGAAAAGTTGATATATCATAGATGAAAATATCAGTATTAGTCACAACTATATCAGTGTCGAATAATACATATAGGTATCAGATATATTAAAAGAAAAAGACTTTGAATATCATAAGCTAATATGCTCATATCGGCCATTATATTGCCTATGTAGAAGCATATTGTAATATTATTGTGGTATTGAAAACTATTGATATCAAGAGGCCCTGATACTAATACATATTGGCCATTAATATAAATATTAGCCAATACGTATCAGTATTGGAGCCTCTGCAGTGCCAATATTTTCTGATACCACCATAATGTTGCAATTTATGAGACACTATCAGCTTAGAATTCTCTTAAATTTTTTTTCTTCCGATATATCAGATATTAATATATATTAAATGATAAGTTTGATATCAATATGGCCCTGATCGATACTGATACCAATATTTTTATTAATAATATTAGCTGATATTTACATCAATTGGATATATAGACTAATTGTGCCATATCTATTTGCAGTATCTGCCCAAGTTCATGAAATTTGGAAGCCATGTTTTCGAGCGTTTTGCTGTCATATTATCTGTGATGATAGTTTGGATATATGCTTACATTCTCACTGTCGGTGGAGCATATAATAATGCTGCTCCAAAGACACAGAATACCTGCCGAACTGACCGTGCTGGACTTATAAATGCTGCTCCATGGTAAACTTTTCCCTTTTTCACTTAATGCTTCTTACCCGAGAGTTGACCTTTATGCTTTCACTGCTACCTTTTCAACTGTTTTCAGATCATCAAAATTATCATATAATTACACAATTTCATAATGTAAAATTAAACATTCATAATATATTTAAATTCATGCTTAAAGTTCTTTTTTTTAAAAAGCTAGGAATTGGTTTCTCTCAATTCATCCATATCTCTCTTCTTTTAAGGAGTTCAGAGAATTTTGTATGTAAAAAGATTTGATTACAGTTTTTCTAGAGGGCTTATTAAATTAAATAATGGAAATTTGTGAAACTTTTTCAAATTCAAATTTGAAAGCCACACATCATAATTTATAAAACCGCTAGTCGTCATCCTTAACTAACGATAGGCAATTATGTGATTTATAGGATAGGAAGATAATTGATTCATTAATTATATTAATGTCTTGCTTTTTATCAAAGTTTGTTCTGATTAAAAAATAACTTCTCTAATAAAATATACCAAAATCATATGGATTGTATTCTCAATAAATTACTGAATATATAACATGTCACGTGGGGCAATTCTTACACCATTGACACCATAGTTGACTAGCACTGCTCGTGCTCTTCTTGTCTGATTGTGGCTGTTGCTTCTGCCATTGGTATTATTATGCTCAAGTGAAATTCTTGTTGGGTTTTGGTCACTCCCTTGTGAGTGTTACAACAAAACGATAGTCCTTGGAAGGTCGCGCGATATTCATACGAGGGTCGACCAAAAGTCAGTTGAGGATCAATCAAGCGGCAGATAATATTGAAGGGTCATGTGATATTCATGCGAAGGTCAGTCGAGAATCAGTCGACGGTCAATAGAGTGGCGTGTGATAGGCGCCCATTGTACACAAGCACCGATTCCAGAATGGGGCTCTTGAGGCGCCTGTTGTGAGTGTTACAACAAATTGATAGTCATTGGAAGGCTGCGCGATATTCGTGCAAGGGTCGACTGAATGTCAGTTGAGGGTCAATCAAGCGGCAAATAATATTGAAGGGTGGCAAGATATTCATGCGAGAGTCGGCCGATAATCAGTTGAAGGTCAATAGAGTGGCACATGACAGACGCTTGCTGTACACAAGCACCAATTCCAGAATGGGGCCGCTTGAGGCGTGTCTAGAGGTAGCTCGTGCACCAATTTCACTGAGAGTGCGCTTGACGCTTGCTCGACGGGCACTAGAGCGCCGCCTCTGATATAAAGTTACGCCTAATGTGATTTTAAGGTAATCCAAAATTATTTTCACACTGAGTGCCGCTCATAAAGAGAAAAAGAGAGAAGAGGAAGAGGTTTGACATTTAATTGAGATCCAATTTGAGTTTTATTCTTTGCTAAGATCGAGTACGTTGTTCTAGAATGGTTTTTAGGACACATTTCATTTAGTTCTTATTTCTCATTGTACCTTTTCTTATGAATTGTTGGGTGTATTGAGGGGGTTGTTATAAACCATTCTTCGCTCAGTATTATAGTGAAGGGATTCCGGAAGAGGTTATTTGTAACCGGCACTATTATTATAGTGGATTTGTTCAAAATTTATCCCGTGATTTTTCTCTTGGTTAAAAAAAGATTTTCTACGTTAAAAAACATCGTACATTGTTATGTTCCTTATACTCATAAGTTTGGTAGTTGACATTTGACGGGAGGTTCGGGTCTTGTTCAGTTATGCCAGGTTGTGCGTGTTTTGGTCGAACGCCAACAATTCTCATTCCAACTGCTCAGTGAAATCAGGATTTTGAGTTGAAATCACATATGTTTTCCAGCACGTATTGATTGGTTTAATGCATTCTTGTTTTCAATAATTTCTCAAAGTGGCATCCTTGAAAATGCTACAAAATTGCAATTTGAGTTGTTATGTGTTCCTTATTACTCAACATAGAATGACAACATCATGCCTAGCAATGGATGAAAATGTTGGTGTCGTTACTAATATTTGTCAAACATATTGGTATCGAATAT
>JAOVVI020007484.1:0-14831 GCA_028571085.2 Nepenthes alata | reverse complement strand
TTTCCCATCCTTCCTTCCGTTCACGTTATCCGGTCAATATTTCACGTTGATCGGATTATTCCTTTTCTCATGCCTCCCGGAAAGCCCTCTCTACTATCTCCGGTGGTCTCTTATCAAAATATCGGAGGTCTTACTTAACGAACGGCTTGGATTTCATCTTATTATATTTTTTGGTCAACTGACGTTGATCGGATAACCTTTAAATTTTCTTGATTCATTGATTATATGACTCGATGACTAGGACTTTCTATATTTTAGAATCTGGGCCCTTACAACCGCACTAATCAACCATGCCAACACCAGTTCACCGCCTTACCCGCGAGCGGCCGATTCATCTTCTCCTCCATTCTTCCTCCGCTACGATTACCTCATCGGCGACGAAACACTCATCTTCTCTCTCCTCTCCTCGCTCCCTTTTTTTCCTTCTTCCTTCTTCTTTTTGCTTCTTTCTTTTCGATGCCACCGCCTTCCTTTCTTGTATTTTGTTTTATTATTATTATTACTATTATTATAATTATTATTGTTATTATTATTATTACTTCATAATCCAAATCGATACTCAGGCGATAGTACGGTATACCTCAAGCATCGGCCTAACTGATATAAATATCTTTTAAAATTTTATAATATTAAATTAATTTTTATTATGTCTAAATTATCTAAAATCATAATTAATATTAAAATAATCCAAATAGAGATCCAGAATTTTATAATTTACAAGTTTAAGGATGTTTTTCTAGAGGATTTACTCGGGAGATCGAGCTTGCTATCGTTGTTTTGCCTGGATTTGCGTTGATTTTGAGAGCTCCATATCGAATGGCCCCATCCGAGCCAAATGAATTTAAGTAGCAGATGTAGGATTTATTGAAGAAAGGATTCATTCAGCAAAGTGTTTTGTCATGGGGTACTCTCGTATTATTTGTAAAGAAGAAAGATGGATCGATGATATTGTGTATGGATTATTAGGAGTTAAATAAGGTCACAATAAAAAATAAATATCCCCTCCCGAGGATTGATGATTTATTTGATCAACTGTAAGAAATATAGGTTTTCTCAAAGATTGATTTGTATTCAGAATACCACCAGTTGAGGATTAAGCAGGATAATATTTTTAAAATGACTTTCTGGACACGGTATAGTTATTATAAATTTCTAGTGATGCCATTTGGATCGATAAATGAGTCGGCATCCTTTATGGATCTAATGAATAGAGTCTGTCAACCACACTTGGATCAGTTTGTGATGGTATTTAGTGACGATATTTTAATTTATTTGAGGAGTTTTGAGAAGTAGAAGAATTATTTGAGGATCGCATTGTAGATCTTGAAGGATAGACAGTTGTATGCTTAATTAAAGAAACGTGAGTTCTAGTTGGAGGATGTTTACTTTTTGTGTCATATTATTTCTAATGGAGGCATCTTCGTGGATCTGAAGAAATTGAAAACGGTGGTCGAGTGGGGGAGATCGACGAATGTCCTAGATGTGCAGAGTTTCTTAAGTCTTACTGGATATTATTGACAGTTTGTGGAGAATTTTTTGAGTATCGTAGTGCCTCTGACTACATTTATGTAGAAGAAGACAATTTTTATTTAGGAGGATTTCCAACAGTTGAAGAGAAGATGGATATCAGCATTGAGCTTGTAAATCTCTGATGAATCGGATGGATTTGCTGTATATTGCGACATTTCCAAGAAGGGTTGGGTGTGTTCCGATGCAGTGAGATCAGACGATTGCCTATAGGTCAAGGTAGTTGAGAGTTTATGAGCAAAATTACTCCAGCCGTGGTTTAGTGTCATCAGCGCATATAATTGCTTTGAGGATTTGGATGTATTAACTGTATGAGGAAGAGTTGATGGCCTATCTTTTTTATTATAAGGCTTGAGGTAGTTGTTTTAGCAGAAGAAGTCAATTATGCGGCTGCATAAGTGGATAAAATTGTTAAAGGATTATGAATGCGAGATTCAATTTCAGCCAGAGAGGGTGAATGCAATTATCGATGCTTTGGGCCGGAAGTCTTCAAGTCTGATAATGCATTTGAAGATTAAGGAATGAGAAATGTTGGATGGAGCAAGAGTTGCACTTTGCGGTTGCACTCCCTAGGGTTGAAGATGCTATTGTTGTGTTTTTAGGTGCAACATGTGAATTGGAGAAGATGGATTTGGGTAATGAGTCGTAATTGATGGCCAACCCGTGTTTGATGAATATTACGAAAATTTGAATATTGAGTTGCGAGCAACTTTCTTGTGCGAGTAGATGGAAATTATTCGCCTTTGCTATAGTATTTGCATTTTGAATATTAAGGAATAGAAAGAGGAATTAATGAATATGGCTCAGAGACTGAGGTATGCAATTCATTCTGATTTTGTGGTAAGGCGCATTGTGTGTTAGTAAGTGGAAAGCCTCCAGGATTTTGCGCCCTCTCCAGATTCCCAATTAAAATTGGGAGCATGTTCTGATGGATTCTGTTTTGAGATTGCCTAGGACAGTGAGGAGTTTGAATGTTATTGGGAGATTGTGGATTAGCTAATGAGGTCAGCCCATCTCTTACCAATTCGGATGATGTGTTTGAAGATCAAGTTAGCTATTCAGTATATTAGCAAGATGCTATGGTTACAAGGTATTCTAATTTTGAGTTTTCTGATTGTGATTCGATGTTCATGTCAAAATTTTTGAAAGGTTGGCATAAGAAATCGGGCAATAGGTTGAAGGTAGTATGGCAGTAATTTGTAGACAAAGTTTATCAGAGTAGCATAGCGGAAGTGTATGGATCCATGACCTATTGGTCTCGAAATCTAATTTGAGGTTCATTGTGGGTGATTATATCTTCTGAAAGTGTCTATGAGGAAAGGAATTTTAAAGTTGAGATTTCGGTTCAGATTTTGAGATAACAGGATCAGGAGATGAGAAATAAAAAATCCCATTGGCTATAATGCTTTTGAGAAATCCTTTGATTGAGGAATAAATTGGGGAGCAAACTGATAAGTTCAGAAAAATATTCCTATTTGTTTAAGGATTGAGATGTATAAATTTTGATGATAACGTTTTTATAAGAAGAGGAGAATGTGGAACCCCAAATCTCCATTTGAATTATTTTGATATTAATTATGATTTTGGATTAATTAGATGTGTTTAGTATATTTAATTAAATATTAAAAAAATTTAAAGAATATTTAAATAAGTAGGATTGGTATTAAAAGCACACCTAGGAGGCGTTAGAGCACCAATTCTAGTAGGCTATTGCCTTAGACAATCATGTGTTAGCGTTCGACTACTGGTTGGATAATAAAAGAAAGAAAAAAAAAATATTATTATTATTACTACTACTACCACTGCTAATATTAATATTAATATTAAGGGGAAAAGGGTGCGGCATAAGCATAAGCAAGGAAGAGAAGAAAAGAAGAAGGGGGAGGTAGAGAAGAGAAAGGGAGTAGTGCGTGCAAAAGGAGAGAGAGAGAGGAAGAAGGGGGAGGAAGAGAAGAGAAAGGGAGTAGGGGGAGGAAGAGAAGAGAAAGGGAGTAGCGCGCGCAGAAGAAGGAGAGAGAGAGGAAAAGCAAGATGGAATGATGCACAAGGAAGAAGGAGAGAGAGAGAGAGAGGAAGAATCAAAGAGGGAGTGCATAGATAGAGAGAGGGAGGCAGAAGTACGAGAGGTGCACATGGTAAGAGAGAGAAGGAACTGTTAGAATACTTCAAAGTATCTTTTTATTAAATATACTTAGTTTAAGATCGAGACAGGTATCTATAAGTTATATATTTGGTTTGATTTAGTATCTGATATATTTTGACTATTATTTTAAAATTTTACTAATTTACATGTTATTTTTATATTCCATATCTACTTATTCGGTATATGCATATATTATTTACTGGTTGATTTAGAGGTTTCAGCCGATAGAGAGATAGATGGTTGAGCAGTGGTGATAAAGAATGAGAGTGAGAGTAACGTGTAGCGGGTGTTAGAGAAGGCCCTAGTGGGCCAATATATATGTCTGAGACTGTGGTGGTCCGAGACCGTGCTAGTCCAAGGCCCTAGTAGGTCGATATATGTGTGTAAGATCATGGTGGTCCGAGACCCCTGAGCGGGTTGATATGTGTATAGAATCATGGTGGTCCAAAAACCCTGATGGGTTGATAAGTGGTCTGATGAAAATTCGATCGAGAGTTGCAAGCCTAAATTATAGCCGATAATAATAATAATAAGTTTGCCGAGAGTTGCAGGCCTAAATTGTAACCGATAATGATAATAAGTTGGTTGAGAGTTGCTGCCCTAAAATGTAGCCTATAATAATAAAAGATGGCCGAGAGTTGTAGCATAAATTATAGCTGATAATGACAATAAGTTGGTCAAGAGTTGTAGGCCTAAAATATAGCCGATAATAATAAAAGATAACCTAATAGTTACAAGCCTAAAATATAGTTAATAATGATAAAATATGGCCAAAAGCTGCTAGCCTAAAATATAGTCAGGCTAATAGAGCCGAAAATATGAGATAACCGAGAACTGCAGGCCTAAATTGTAACCGTTGATTATGCATATGAGATTTGACTCTAGATCACGATTTGTTACGAGTATATTATGACGGGACGGTGGGATTAAATATATGATTTGAGTACGAGACTACCATAAATTTTGATATCGTATTTTATTTTAGGGTTTATTGAATTTCTGATATTGGCGATTTGAATTTATATATGTTATCTATTTTCAGATATCAGATTTGTATTTTTCATTCATTGTAATACTATTTATGAACCGTACTTCTGATTTATATTTTGTCCTTTCAGAATAGAGAGCTTAAATATATTGTAGGAGTTGATCGAGATCCAATGCGGCATCATATTTCCTAGTATCACATATATTTAGATAGATCATGTCAGCTATGTTTCGATTCTTTTGGATTGGATCTATATTAAATTGTATTTTGATTATTAAGTGAAAACTTTTAGATTATATTTTAAAAATTATTAAATTTATTACATTATATAGATGAATTGTTATCATTATTTGATTATTTTATCTTATGACTGTTCAGAGCAAATCATGGTTATATTATCAGAATAGTTATCGATAATGTCTTATGATAGGTTTTGGATCTGTTTATATTAATTATTATTTAATGATGAAATTTTATGGTCTGTCTGATTATCTTATACCAAATTAAAATTTATTTTATTATTATTTAAAATTTAATTATTTATATAATTGACTTGTTTGATTTGGATTCATAACAGTGACTCCACCACATGGATTCAAATGTAAAAGTTTTGGAGGAGGGAGGGTAATGGATGCCTCCACGTCAAGACAAATACGACCATGGTTGGAGAAGACTCTCGTATGGTAATGGCCACAGCTTTTCGAAACATGAGGTTCCCAACCTCTGTGGCAAGGGCCATGTCGAGCCTTTTGCGAACTGATGAAGGTGGGTCCCTCATATTCCACCAATTAAGTTAGGCTCCTTGCATCCAGGGTCAGCCAGTCCGCAGGCTTATCTAGCGATGGAATTGAAGACATTTGCTCAGGGTGGCTAGCTTCCTACCATGTTTTTCTTCAGACGATAGGATGTCATTGAAGTCACCAACAATGCACCAAGGGATGGTAACATCCTGCGCTAGAGCTGCCAGGTCCTCCCAGAGCCTTTTGCAGAGATAGAACTTAGGACTAGCGCAAGCAAGGACTTCAACATCCGCAAGAGCTTGTTTCCATAAGTCCCAGATACCTCCAGAAAATCCTCTGGCTTCGCTAATTGTTTTACCCATAAGACCCAGATTCGCCCTAGCTGATCTTAGGTATGGGTTGAGATGAAGACCAGCCGCATGGACCTTCTCTTCAGTTTCTTCGATTTGGTTGGCAAGGGCGTTGAATCTGGATCCCCTAGAGTCAGTCTTGTGGGAGTTTGCTCTGGTTCCTTTTCGTGTAGATTCAGTCCCTTTGGCCTTCTAAGCTTACCGGAGGCGTGGAGCCATGGGCCAAACGAGCTCCTAGCATCACTGTCTGTGTCCACATTGACTGGTATTGTCCAGGCCTTATCCTTCTGCCATAGTTTCCTTCTCTACTGGAGTAGGCCTAGCAGCACCCCCCTATACAGTCCCTGAGGGTGTGACCTGCTCAACCACATCTAAAGCAAGTCTCTGGCATCCCTTCGTATTTGATCCCGTGGTATTCTTCAACCACCTTGAATTTAGCCAGCGGAGGCTTACATAGATCGATCATGAACACTATTTGGCGAATCGACCCCGATCAGCCATCGAGGTGTTCGACTCGATACACACACACAGGTCCTTCTATTAATTTGCCCACCTTTCATAGGATATCGTGTCTGTAATAGTGAATTGGGAGGCTAAGGAACCTTACCCACACCTTGGCAATAGTAAACTCCTTATCCGACGGACGGAACTCCGGTTTCTTCAGCGACACAGTCAAATAGTGCTAAAAGATCATCCGAGGGGCCTTCGTGAGAACATTGAAACAGTCGTTTGGGTCAGAGAAACGAATCAGGAAGAAAATGAATTCTAAGGGGCCTCCCAAACAACTTCACAATAACCGAGTGTTCCCATTCCTTAGAAATATTATCCTTCGGTCTCTCAGCTTAATAGCCGGCCTTTCACCGGATAGGTCAACCACTATTTCTTCATTCTCGGCTTCCTCATTCGATTCGTGCAGAAGGTGTCTCTGGTCTTGCCCACTTCTCATGGCCATCTCCAAAAAGGACACCCTCCTTGGATTCGGACGGGTTCCCGGAGCCCTAGGTTTCGCATCGGCTTCACACTCCATGGAATCCGATTTGAGGGGCGAATCCTCAGTCGATCGGTGGCTTCTTCCTGGAACACGCTTTTCTTTTTTTTTTTTTTTAAATTATTATTATAAATATAAAATTTAAACTATTATTGTTATGTCTCGGGTCCACGGTTACTCTACAGATTAAGAGCTTTCGGGTTTCCGATCACGTGGTAGCGTCAGGACGATGGTCCGGCCTCCGTATCTCTTAACGTAGACCTGCATAACACAAACAACAAATGAGAGGTCAGAGGTCCGGCGAAATTTCTCCCACCACGGTCACTCTGACACTCAAGTCAGCAAGCTCCCGCGATAAACGGAAATGACGCACGCGCGCTGGGCGGTGCTTAAATGTGTGTTGATGATGCGTGAATGATGCTTATGTTTCAGAGTGGGAAATATAATGAGCAGGTAACGGAAGACCTGGCTTACTAGATGCACCGCAGTGGGTGGCTAACTTCCCGTTGCCTGAGCAAGCGTGGGGATCCAGATGTTGAGAGAAGAGGGCTCGTATGTGGCATCAAGGTTCGAATCTTTACTTAGTTCGATTGCTTTCTCTCGTTATTCTCTGAAAAAATTGAAAAAAAAGAATAGCCTCTTTCTCTGCACGGAAAATGAGCTCTTATAGGCTTCTTCCCTATAGACTCTAGACACGGGAATGCCCGTTGCTAGGGTTCCTTGGCCGCTGGTCGCTGTCGTTGTCCGCCGGTCATGTCGACTGTCGTTTTATGGTGGCAGGCAGGCTCCTAGGTGCTGTCAGTCACGCTTGGTTTCCCTTCGAACTGGGATTGGCTGGCTGCCTGCAGGCAGCCGCTTGAGCCTTTATCACAGCGCTGGCTGTTTCATTATTGGCTGATTTTTTCTCTCTCCTATCTACTCCCCGGTAGCTCATTAATAAGCTACAGGGTGCTCGGCGGCTTCTGCCAACTAGGTGCCGCGTAGGCTTTCTGCGCAGTTGAGCTGGGCTTCTAATGCCTGTGGGCCTTGGCACGAGACCCAATAATTATATTTATAAAAAAGTGGTAAAATTTTATTTATTTATATTATATTATTTATTTGATAAAAAGTGAAATTTATATCTTAAAAATAGGAAGAGATGTATAATTACCTTTTCTTATTAATATAATTCTAATTTTATAATTGTAATAAATATAAGAATTTTTTTAAAAATTTATAAATAGATTATATATGAAATGTAAGATTAATATTTTATTATCAAATAAAAATATATCCATCCATAGCAGGTTGAAATTCATTAGGGTTATTTGGGTCGGGCCAACCCGATAAGGCCCTTTTTATAATTCGGTCAATTTTTCTGAAATAAGGTGCTATCTATCGGTTGGGGAGTTGCTTCTTTTTTGGAGCAAGAATTTTACCCCTATATGATATATATATATATTTATTTATTTATATTTTTTTAAATTTATAAAATAAATTTTCTTTTTATGGGGCGAAACCCGCTTCGAGAAGCTGGGTCCCCCATTCCGCCACCTACCCACCTGTATTGTAGTAGGTGGAACGGATCCTTCGTTCTCTAACCAATGATCTTCGCCCTTCCGTCTTCACCTTCAGCCGTCGTCTAACTATATTTCATCCTTAATTAGCCTACCAATAAGCATTCCTCTTTCTTATTCACCACCATGCGATTTGACCCATGAGAATCTGAATCCGCCCCCAGTTTTTTTATCAATCTGTATAATCTTAAAACCAATAAGAAAACACCCCTTCCGCCTTCGTAATCCCACTCTCCCAATTCCCGCATTCTTGCAATAAGTTTCTCAGAACGGTCTTCTGGACATCTACGAATTCGCATCAAAATGGAACTCTTAGAAACGCCGGAGATTCAAATGTTAGCCGTTGGCGTGGCTGTGGTTGCTGCTATTCTTGGCGCTGCTTACCTCTTTTCCAGTGGAAAGAAGCAAAAAGGTTTTGACCCTTTTTGTTTTCGAGCTGTTAATTTACTTAATCTGCTCTGGTTTGCTAGTTTATTTGCGTGGATGAAAATAATACGGATATGTGGGTGGTTTTGTTATTAAAGGCTGTTTGGATCCTGAGAACTTCAAGGAATTTGAACTGGTGAAGCGGAACCAGCTGAGTCATAATGTTGCCAAGTTCACATTTGCACTCCCTACTCCTACATCAGTATTGGGCCTACCAATTGGACAACACATAAGTTGCAGGTTTGGATTTTTTAGGGATTTGGTGTTATTTGTGTTTCTTACTGCCAATATCAGAAGTAACTTATCGCTCCAAATGATGTTTTCCCTTCTTGATCCGTTTATGTGGAAGGTCTGCATTCCATACGGGTTATATTTAATAGCATCGTTTGTGAGTGAGTGAGTTTAATGGCAAATCATAGTTCGTTGTTTCGAAGATGGAACGTAACTTGAAAATTTTGCAGCTTATGAAATAACTGATTAACGTTTAATGTTAAAAGCAACCTCAAAGATTCATGTGAGCTTGTACTCTTTAATAGTCTGATTATTTTCTTGCATTTGAAGTGCTTATTCGCACTTTTTAAATTAAAAAAGACCAAGGGTCAAGTTTCCTGGGTTGTATGTGAATTTCCTTACCAATCAGAAAAATAAAACACTGATTGGCGTTGGAACCCCAAAGATCCTTTTTTCTTTTCCCTTCCTGGGGGATTTGTTTGAGCCGAAGCCACAGGAGCCTTGTGTTACTTAGTGGTTGTGATCTTCCTCAATACTATAATTATCCATTCTGCCATCCCAATTGAGTTTGAACCTAGGCCTGACATGGAATTCCAAGGATATCAGATGTTTCCTTGGGGACACAACTCCTTGTCTTTCTTGTCTTGTTGATGAACATGTCTTTTCTTTTGCCTTGTTATCCTTTTTCTAATAAAAAAACAGGGGAAAGGATAGCCAAGGTGAAGAGGTTACTAAACCATACACTCCAACTACGCTGGATACTGATATTGGATATTTTGAGCTGGTTATAAAGGTAACCTTTTGGAGTTTTCTCCCGTTGGATTTGTTGGATTTTGAGTATCTACACCCTTAACAATCTCAAAACCGGTTCTATTTTCGGTATTTTATTGTCAAGTAGATGTACCCACAAGGCCGGATGTCCCACCATTTCCGAGAGATGCGAGTAGGCGATTATCTGGCTGTTAAAGGACCCAAGGTTTGCTCTATATTCTTTGAAAATGGAATCGACTTACTGCATTATTTTGGTGTTTTCCAAAATGTCCAGCAGCTCAAATTCTGTGTAGTAGGCAGATATCTGTTTTTGTTAGTTTTTTTTATCTGTCATTATGGATTTATTGATGCTTCTGCTAGAACATGTAAATACTCTTCACCCTGCAAAACAGGCCCAGGCTTTGTTCAAGTGGGCCCAGCATGTGGAAGAGAAACAAAGCCTGCACCCTTCTAGCCCACCTAGGACTCGTTGGGTTTGAGAGTTTTTATTCTTGTTGTCTTTTGCCTTTAAAATCACTGTACAGTATGAGTTTTTAGAGTTAGGAGGTGAATTCTCATCTAAGCGTTATTCCTGATTGCACATTCTTGTCTTCCAAGACTTTTTGGCTATGAATGCTGTATCGTTGTGCTAGTTTTCTCAAGTTGAACTAACTATTTGATTTCGATGTGTGTTGCTAGTTATCTCCTCTCATGTGTAGTATTTCTCATAGCATAATTCCAGCTTGATGAAAGCTTTGAATTTATCAAACTTTCATGAGCAACATTGCAATTTCTGCAACTAAAACCTAATGGATGAGTTGGGATCTCTCCCCTTCTTTGAAGTTGATGTTTGTGAGCCCCCTCCCCTCTAACATCGCTAAGGTTCTTTACTAGATTGTTAATGCTTTCAGGTGAATGGGACAATGTTTGAATCTGAGGTAGATGTTGAGGGAGATTTTCCATTTCTATGATGATTTGTTCAATTTTGATGGCTCTTGCTCGTAGTTAAGGGACTTGAGTTTGACTTTTTTTTTTTTGGTTGATAAGCTTGACTCTTTCATTGTCAAAAAAAAATAAAAAAAATCCATAGAATAGGGCAATTATGCAACTTCCGTTGTCCGCTTTCCTAAGAAAGCTAATTCCGGTAGGAGTTGTTGCCCATCTGCATTGTTGCTGTTCTTTATAAATGATTGGTTAAGTTTTTCCGTGGCAGACTTATTAGGGTTGCTAAACTGGTTTAAGATTCACAACATGCTTTGATTGACAAATTCAGATTCATGGATAACAAATTCTAACTGCAAATTTAGAAATGCCCGTACTAAATCAGGTAGACATGCTCACTTAATATTAAGGCTTACAACCATGTCAAAGGGTTTCTATTTTCATCTTATGAACTTATTGGCTTTGGGGACAAATTAGTAAAATGGATTGAACTCCTATTTTGAGTTGGGAAAATTTAAGTGAGGTGTTCTTCTGTGCTCAAGTTTTATGAGATGTGAGAGAAAGTGAATGTTGAGAGAATTAACCCTGAAACTTTAAGAGGTAAATGAGCACTTGCAGTGTTGAAATTTGAACAACCAGTGGAGTCTGAGACCTCTTGTGGTCATCTTCTTCTTATAGACTAGAAATGGAATCTTTTTCAAAACGAAAAAGCTCAATACTTGTACTCTCAGCAGGGATGGCATAATCCCATTTTCCTTTGTTTAAAAGGTTCTTATTGCCACAATCCGGTTATTAACATAAAAATTAGATCCCCCAAACCCCGATTGCGACATTACACAACATCTATCAGTGATACCACATCATGAAAATACAATTTGTCCTAGGATGATACCGTTATATTCGCTCCATTTTGACCACTTAATTTCAAAAACCTACTCAACAATGCTATAATACTAAATCATCCAACAACATTTCTTCCTGCAAGTAAAACAACATGAAAACTAGAGAAATGCACAACCTCTTAGCACCATAGGTCGACTTATGCATGCCAACTATTTAAAGCGCTAAAAATTGTGTTCTGACAACATTTTTAGAATACATAATAAAACATTCTATTCTTGCAATCCTTCACAATGCACGCCTACTAGTCCAAGACTTCTAAGTGATCCAAACCTGAAGGTCGCTTTATAAGGGTGAATATAAGGTGAGCAAAAAGCTCAGCGAGTAAATATAAAGTGTAAAATAAACATAAGTCAATAATAACGGGCAAAAAGGAATAACCAAAGGGAAACGATAAATTTCACCAACTAGGGTGAATACATGAAGGTAGCTATATAAATAACTCCATAAACATGAGCCATACTCCACTATTCAAAATCTATGAATGGATTGCCTACATATTATCCCTATAGATGGGGCCTTGCCCACTATTATAACCGATGAGTAGGTCTTATACAACATTCTTTTTAATATATTGTAACATGCTATAATATATTTTCGTTAATTCTTTACAATGGTTCATTTGAAAGGAACATGTGAGAATATCTATGAAACATATTTATTTTTCTAGAATTTGGCAATCAAAGAACTTAACTTCATTTTAAAGATTTCATCAAAAGCTTTTAAAGAAAGGCCATGTAAAAGGATATTCTTTATCAAACTTTAAAAATTTCAAGATTCCAAGATAAGTTTTATAAACTTAGAAACAAACCTTCAAATATTTGAGACAATGGAACAAAATAGACATACATGCTAGCTAATCATAAGAGGGAATATAATTATTCGCATGCATGAAACTTTAGACAGAAAAATCTCATATTATGAGCCAATATGAGGAAGAATCTTATAAAGTTTGACAAAAATGATAGTGAACAACGTCAGGTTCACTTGCCTTAACTTATATCACCAAGATCTTTCGGTTTTGTTTGAAATTCCATTCCTCTTCCCCTTCTATCTCTTCTCCTCTTTTATTTCTTTCTCCTCTCCTCAAAATGTCCTAAATATGAGCAGAAAAGTGATTGAAGTCACTTATATATGCAAATATGCACACATATTCCAATCATGCGCCCATTAATCGTGAATGCTAGTATGCATACATATGCCCCCTTCGGTGCAGAGTTACTGGAATAAATACGCACGAGCATCCATCATGCGCTCATTAGACTCGAAGATATTGTCTTAAATAAAATCAACGTAGCTCATGCACCCCTCAGGCACTAACCCTATTTCCAGGAATGCACGAGCCACCTTATTGTGCACCTCAGGTGCCTCTCTAATGCTTTTTGCACACAAACGCGGCTCTTGTGCCTATCAGGCATTGAAAACAACTGTTCAAATGTTACGACCTCTCCCAAATCTGCAATTATCTTTAACAATTTACTCAATCATTCTTAATTTAAACATCATACATCGAAATAACATTTGGATCTCACATTTCTCCCCTCCTTATAAGCATTTTGTCAGCAAAATTTACATCCTTATTAAAAAAATAAATGTGGATACTTTTCCTAGATTTGATCTTCACACTTGCACATGACTTCCTCAAAAAAATGGTTCATCCACAAGACTTTGAACGAAGGAATAACTTTTGTACGGAGCACTTGATCTCACCATCCTAGAAGTTAAATCAGTTCTTTAACATACGTCAAATTTGCATTAATCCTCTAAGACTCATGCTCAACGATGTGTGAAGGGCCATAAACATGCTTTTGGATTATAGATACGTGAACCGCGTCGTGAGAATCCGCCAAATTAGAAGGTAATACTAATCTAAAAGCCACTTGTCAATTATTTTTAAAAATTCAAACGGTCTAATGTATCTTGGCTTTAATTTCCTTTTATGTCAAACCTTGACATTCCCTTAGTTGGATATATCTTCCAAAACTCATGATCCTCATCTTCAAAATTCAACTTGAACCTCCTACGTTTTGCAGAAGTCTTTTGTCGACTTTGAGCAACTTGAATTAGGTTTCTAATCAAATGGATATTTTCTGTTGGCTCTTGAGTCACTTTGGTTCTAAAAGTCTTCAGTGTTCAATTTCCTCCCAATTGATTGGGGAACGATATTTCCTTCTATATAATGCCTCAAAAGGTGCTATATCAATGCTTGTTTGATAACTACTATTGTAGACAAATTCAGCTAATAGAAAATGGCTATCCCAATTCTTTTTCATCTCCAACATCAAGGCTCTCAATATATCCTTCAAAATCTTAAAGGTCCACTCCGATTGTCTATCCGTTTGCGGATGAAGTGACATGCTAAACTTTAACTTTATGCCCATCTCTTTTGCAGCCCCTCCCAAAACTTAGATATAAATCTTGAATGTCAATCCAACACAATTAAAGCTAGAACTCTAGGAAGTCTTACTAACTCATTGATTTACAACCTCGCTAAGCAATCTCTTAAGCACATCATCTTGATGGTAATAAAATGTTCTGACTTTGTTAATTGATCTACAATTACCCAAACCAGATCATGATTACTAACCCCACGTTTGGTTGATAAGAATAAAATCTTTATTCACACCTTATTCATCCGAAAATATTTATTTCACTGTTTGGTTACATTTTGACAATGAATATATATTTATGAAGGAATAGTTATTTTCGGATATCAGGGAATAACTATTACTACCTCCTCATTGGTATTAGTTATTCCAGAGTAGTTGGGAATAACTACTCCCACATCAATTTTTTTTATATTTCAAAAATATCCTATATATATATATATATAAATTATTTAATAATTATATTGAATAAATATTTATTATATATATGCAATATTATATATACGTAATATTATGTATTATTTAATAATACATAATATTATATCAAATATTTAATAAATATTTGATATATACATGTAATTATATATACGTAATATTTCATAAATATTTAATACATAATATTACGTATTATATTATATAATAATACGTAATATTATATCAAATAATTAATAAATATTTGATATATACACATAATTATATCTACGTCATATTTAATAAATATTTAATATGTAATATTACGTATATATAATAATAAGTAATATTATATCAAATATAATATTTAATAATACATAATATTATATCTAATAATTAATAAATATTTGATATATACACGGAATTATATATACGTAATATATATTCAATTATATATATTATATTATATATTTATTAAATATGTATTTTTTT
>JAOVVI020007483.1:0-14831 GCA_028571085.2 Nepenthes alata | reverse complement strand
ATAAAAATTTATATATCTTATTGAGTAATTAGTTCACTCTTACTTTTATTTTGCTAACTTTTAGATTAAAGGGTTTAGATTTTACTCATAGGTGATTGGATTAAAGGGCAATTGTGCGGGACTTATATTTAGGAATTGGATCAGTTTGATGTAATATTAATTAGATAAGAACAAGAGTTTTAAGTTTGTTAAATTATTTCGACCGTTTAGTTTTGTAATTTCAGATTGCGATGATGCAAATGATGGCGTTTCAGTTTAATTTCGAATTTCTTCAACATTTCGCTCGAGTTTTGATTTTGATTACTTTGATTCTAATATGAGTGTTTTTCTTTATATATGATTCTAAGTCTTTTAATTGTCGATATTCGGAGTCACTTTTGGGTGTGATATTTGGGTTTTATGATTTGAATTATTATTTTATTTTGGATCTTTTGTCGGTATTTGATTTTCAAGTTCGTATCCTAATATCTGTTTTGGATTTTATTGTTGAAATAAAAAATTAGATTTTGAGTCTTAAAGGTTATAAATTGGTTTAACTTAATTATGGATTAAAAAATTAATATAATCAAACTTCTAGATCAGGGACATAACAATAATTCATTTACATTATTTTCCTATTTTAGGTTGCCGTTAAGTAGAAAATTATATTTATTTTTTAATTAATCAAAAAGTACGTTGCCCCTATATAAGACTAATTTTGTCATTTGAGGGGCATTGATGCATTAAACTATTATTAAGAGAATTGTATTTCTCCTTCTCTCCGCTTGGATGTCTTCTCTTCTCCCATTCCCTCTTTCTCTTCCCTGTCTCCCCTCCCTATTTCTCTTATTTTTCTTTCCTTCCCTCTTCTATCCCTTCCCTGCATTAAAATGAGTCGGAGACCCATAAAGCATGATGCAATACTTAGATATTCACCCAGTAAAATGACAATTTAAAAAAAAAAATAGGTTACAAATTACATTTTACAAGAGGTTATAAATCATAATACACTTACTATTTCTTTCGAGAGTGCCACCTTTCTATACTACCATACCAACTCCATTGGAAAAACAGTCCTGCAATGCGTACTACACCAGCTGCAACCACTTCTACAAATGCCATCAGATAAGATCTCTGAGGGGACAATCCTGCAGTGGCAATTGACAACAATATTCCCTCAAAATTGCAAGGCACAATAAAACCCCCACGTTTGATGCCATCAATAGATCTCTTTGCCACTTCATCAGCTTTCATTGCACCAGAAGAAGCTGCTATGATGCTAGTGAGCTCAGGCCTTTTCATGTTTTCTGCATGCAATGGGAATAGTCTATAAGTGTAAAACTGAATACTACAGAATACAACAGAATAAAGCTCATTAGATTCACATCCAACAAAACCAGATTGAAACAAATTGTATTTATAATTATGTAGCAACCAACCACCTATTGAAATGTTCAGACAGTACATATAAAGATGGCCTTGAATTTTTACACAAGGCGCACTAATGTGAAGTGAAAATTATATATAAGTTGAACAAATATCATACCTTTTACAGCAGCAAGAAACAGAAGAGGGGAATTTTGCCCATATCAGTTGTCAAATGAGCTTAAAGCAAATCAACCAGTGAAAAATGTTTGCAGCAACAAAAAGGTGCCTGTTGGGTTCTAACCTTCTTCAAAACCAGGAGTTTCAGTATCTGGAGGGCATATCAGTGAGACATGGATATCATCTGTGATGACTTCCTGTTGCAGAGCTTCTGCCAGGCCCCGAAGGCCAAACTTGCTGGCTGAATAAGCTGTATAACCATAGACACCCACCTAAAAAAATAATTATCCACATTAACAGCAAAATCAGAAAACAGAAAGGGTATGCTAGTCTCCATGGCAGCAAAAAGATTGCATGTTAATTGAAAATCATCAGTGTTGCCAGAAAAAAATGGTGTCATCAAGTTTCATTGTGATGACTGATGTAATTACGCAGCTGTGTTCATACAAGATCAGACAATGAGACAAATGGGAGGATCGTATTCTCTTGTACACAAAATATGATAAACATCCTTTCCTCAAGATCAGCATTTATGCATGGACTCCTCAACCCTTTTCTATTTTGCTGGCTAAAATTGCAATTCTATTGATAAAAAAACTCAATAGTGTCTACTGCTAAGACGCAGCATTAGGAAACTCATAAGGTTTATCTAGCCAAATAAACTGAGGCACACAAGGGGGGATAAGTGAAGCAACAAAAATTCCCTCCCTGCAAGCTGCCCATTGTGCAAGAGTATGGGCTACTTGATCACATAAGATGTCAAAAAGTGGAAGATGAACTCTTGTAGACTTGAAGAACCAGTACTTGAACTCTTGAATCAGCCCACCATACTAGAACTCGTAAATCACTAAGAGAAAGAGATCTGCATAAAGATTTGTGCAGTACTAGCAGTGTCCTTGGCTACTACATGATGAATATAAGTAAAACATGATGACTGATTTAGTATTAAAGTCTATGATCTGAGCAATAATGGAATTGACCCCCATTGGAAAGGAGGATCCTTCATTAGGTTGTCAATGATGACCTTAAATTTAGTTTTCATTACTAACTTTTGCATCCCCCTGGCTTTTGCCATTTCAGTAGCAGTTTTCATAGCTTCAACCTCCGCTACCTACGGCTCATTAGATTTTACTGATATAGTCTGAGCTAAGAGTGCAACTCCATCATGACCATAGATAACACTGGCTATGAAAGGCCCTGACTCACAAACACTTTTGAATATCCTCTTTGAACTTTTGAACGTGAGCTTCTTCATGCTGATGCAACTTCCTATTTCTCAAGAAGCAGATGTGCATTAGGATCATGAACAATTCTGTGAATCCTGTTTCCTTGTTTCTTGGAATCGTCAGTTCTTGGTCTCGGTTGATAATTGGTATAAGCTCTCCACTAGTCTTCTAAAATCTAAGCACCAGTTTTGCTTGCTATTACTTCTTAAACCCGAACATGAATAGCCATTTATTCTTTTCCACTGGACATCTAATAAACATGCACATGCACTGAATCTTTAAGTCCAACTTCACAGATCTGGCATGATTAAAATTATCTGCCTTGGAGCAAGTGAGTTGTTGCTACCATCCAAAATAACAACTTGATCTTCTGTGTTAATTTGGACAAGTCAGAGGAAAGGATGGAGAAGAATGTATTCTTGGCATCTGGCCTTAACATGGTAATTAAGTGTGCAGACTTCGAGCAGAATTTCCCTTTGTTATCGGTCATCAAGTAGCATGCAAAAGCATACTCAATAGGCTGCACAATGATTCTTTATCTAATTCATGATTAATCAGTGTGTTTTCCACTTCCACTCCTCCATTAGCTCCTCCATCATGGTTATATCATGCTTTGCTTGCTTCCTTGGTGAAGTAGTGAAATTTCCATATTTGGTGCCCACGGATCTCTTCACAAATCAAGATCCTTCTCATCACCAAATACAGAACATATACCTGCTAGAATGAAATCCTTTGCAGCTACATGCTTGTATAAATGGGCAATGACATGCTATTTAGGTTCCACAAGAAAATTCTCTTCTACTGTAATACTTCTTCCCTAATCGAGTAACCCAAAGGCTATCTTCCGTTGACCACACCTTCTATGCTGACTTGCCCATAAATGCTTCATTGAGGTTGTCCATGTGCCTAAGGCCAAGTAGCCTGCAACTCTTCAGGTGCGGATGCTCTTCAATGAGTTTAAGAACCAACTTCTGGTTCTATTTGGATCTTTAACCCAGAAGAAACATTGTAGCAGCTTTCCTATTTCCAAGCATGCAGTCTTAGCAGACAGTGTTGTCATTGGCTAGAATGGAAAAGATTCTCCAACAGCCTTCATTAATGTAGCTTTCCTGGGGAGGTAAGAACTTTGTTCTTCCAAACTTCGATTCAACTTTTTCCACCCTTTCCGCTTCCTTGATCTGTTTCTGAATAATGGTATGCCAAAATAGATATAGTTCCTGGCCCTCTCTCTTAGACACGTGATCCTCTAGATTCTTGCTTTGCCGCTGCATCAAGTTTCTCACAAAAACAGACGCCTGATTCGATCTTACAAGCTGCTAATCCTGTCCATTCTTCTGTAGTCTGGAGTAGAGGATTGGCTCCTTATCAAAATGAAACGCTTCAATAACTCAAGACAAAAACTTCACGAGTCCTTTCCACACATACCCAGTTGGATCAATATTAAATGAGAACAAACGTTTCAAGAAACTTAAGCAGAGGATAACTAACTAATCACCATATCGTGTCCATATGATTGAAGCATAGTATACAACAGGCTTCGCATAATACAAATACATAGATCCTTATCCTTTATGTACTTCAAAAAAGTCGTTGCTAAACCAAAGAAGCAATAATTTCCATAATAAAAGGTGGCATCCGGGTTCAGTTGTAAAATTTAGCTCATCATTTTATTTAGGTCATTGGAGGAGAAATTTCTTATAATAGTGCAAAATTAATCGATCACATCTGCCAACAATTTCAACTTAAGTATCTTAAAGAATCTATTCAACTGTGCTTGTTTTGTCACACAAAAATGAATATAGTGAAGATGACATCGCATTCTCTCCGAGGGGAACAGCATACAACAACAAGATTACATGACACTGATCTCCATATGTATTATCACAGTATACCATCCATCATTCGACAACTTTGATTGAATTGAGAAATATCCGACTGTAGAAAACTATTACTCCTTCTTGTTCCCTCCTTTTTCCATCGAGGGGAAAGAACATAATTAAGAAAATATATGATGACATGACTTAATAAACTAAGAGCATAATTTACCAGCCTGCTGACAGTAAAAAATTTTAAATTAATAGTTTACACTGCAGCTTGCCTTTCACGGTAGAACCAAAATGGAAGTTAATCACTCATGTGGTATTTTATCCCTTCTTGTTCCCTCCTTTTTCCATTGAGGGGAAAGAACATAATTAAGTAAATATATGATGACATGACTTAATAAATTAAAAGCATAATTTACCAGCCTGCAGACAGTAAAAAATTTTAAATTAATAGTTTACACTGCAGCTTGCCTTTCCCGGTAGAACTAAAATGGCAGTTAATCACTCACGCGGTGTTTTATCCCTGAAATAGAATAAGGTGGGAAAGGAAAATATATCTTTGATAATAAGGTAATATTACATTTTGTGGTCTGTGTAAAGAATAACTATTCAACCTAATAGTATCTATAGCCATTATCACCAACACCACCACAGATATTGCTGCCACACTGGTCACTGCTATTGCTGCCACCACTACCACCATGCTCACCACCACCTCCACAATCTAACATTGCAGTCACGCTGAACACAAAATATCTTCCAAGCACCTTAGGAATAAATTATTTCAACTTTTCTCATTATTAGTTATTCTTAGAACAATAATGACAATGAGCTCTTCGGTCCTGTCAGTAATTATTAATTATTTCACTTCTCTTGTCACAAGTATTCAAACATAAATAATTATTCTTAACTAAAATTCGAAGCAAGCGAGGAAATAATTATTTTTAGGGAAAACCATTTAACCAAACCCCATCTTAGAAGTTACACACTGGCCATTAGAAAACAGAAACTAGAGAACCATATGAAGAACAACATTATTTTACCTCATTCAAATTCTAAATAGCTTCATCAATCTTCGTTCAGTTAATAAGAATTGCGTCATTGACATGATAAATAATCCTAATGGCCTAACAACAATATCTAACCCCTATTTGAACCTATACGAGAAAAAAAGCTACAATTTCTTGATAAAATAGAGTATCGTACTACCACTATATCTCATCAAACTTGAAACCCATAATTTCGGGTGCCAAATCTGTGCTGGGCTAGCTACCTGATTATGGAGCTTCTGAAATTCAAACATAGCTATTGAAATGATGAAGCCCATTTTCCTAAAGTCTAATTGTTATGTAGGTAAGATCAGTTGAAACCGGCACCAACAACTCCAACTTCTATCAACATAGACATATATCGAATGAAATCAATTACCTGACCAGCCTGAGACGACACAATAGCGATCGAGGCGGGGCCGCGCTCCTTCCGATCCTGCTTCATCAGCGGCAATGCCGCCTTGATCAAATGAAATGTGCCCATCAAATTCACATCAATCATGAACTTGACCTCCGCCAAATCCTGGCTCACCAATTCCTGCGGCATAAACACTCCTTGATTGCAGACCAAAACGTCAATTGGCCCAGCCTCTTCGACGGCCGTCTTGACGGCGGAAAAATCTCTAACGTCAGCGCTGAAGACGGCGACTTCTACACCGGTGGACAGGCGAATAGCTTCCTTGGCTTCCTCAAGCTTCTTGCGGTTCCGAGCTAAGATGGAGACGCTAGCGCCCTCCCCGGCAGCGCGGTGGGCCAGGGCTAGGCCGATGCCGCTTGAGCCGCCGGTGATGAAGACGTGGCGGTTCTTGATTGGGATTTTGACGGGGCGGGGGCGGACGATGATGTAGAGGAGGAGGAGGAGAGTGAGTAGAAGAAGGATGAGTAGAGAGAGAAACGCCATGCTTAGATCCGCCATCGAATGATGGTAGGGTACGCGGTGGTCCTCGGTGTAGTAGTGTGATTTGGATCAGATATTTGTATTTGTTTCTTAATTAAAAGGATAATCATTACATTTATAATAAAATGATAGTTATTATTAGTAATAAACGCCCTTGAAAATTTTAATAACAGAACTTGTGGGTGATATAAAATTGACCTATCAAATTAATTTTAACGAAAATTATAAAAAAATTAAACCAGCATTCATCAAATTTAACAAAAATGGTAAAAATTATGTATATTTAATAAATAATTTTTATCTTAATTTTAATTTTATTGCGTCATTAAATTCGGGCGTTAAATAGTTGATTAATCTTTCGTGTCGGGTCAATTTGGAACCGATTCTATCCCAATACCTTCTAACTTAAAGCTTGCGCAATACAACGAACAAACAAAAAATCAGATGATTAGCTGAACTTATTTTTCGACTTATCTTATGATACTTAAGTTAAAAATCTTTCTTATAGAATAAAAAGATACAATGATATAAAAAAATATGTTGATATATGTAATGGGATTGATCAAGCGTTTAAGTATGTCTAGCAATGGGGCGGCATTGAGGTATGCCAATTGAGGGGCATCTTAGAGGTACGCTTTGCCAATAGACAATTTAGAGGTGCACTCAGCCAATAAGTAGTTTAGATATGCGCCTGGCCAAAAAGTAATTTAGAGATGGAGGACTTAACCCTAAGAATAGAGAATAATATACCTAGAAGGAGAGCAAGCCTCCCGGATAGAGAGTATAGCGCCTAGCTTGAAGGCTTTCTGGAGAGGACATGGTGCATGGATAGAGGGATGACCTCCTGGAAAGGAGGCCTACACTCGTAGGAGAGTGGCTAGCGACGAATTAAGATTGACTTCTTTGGATTCAACCTCTCTTTCCTACTATAGTGAAAGGGCAATAATAATATTACCAGGTAATTCGACATTCCATATTGGTAACAACTGCCTATTGAGCTTCCAAATGGATAAAGAAATTTCAATTGGCTAACGGTTTCATTCATACTTTGACATAATTATGGGAATTGCCTGGTGTGACAATTACCTTTTAGAAAATATTTGTCGGGTTATCGTTGCCATTTTAGAAGTGATTGTGTTCGTACACAAATATTTTTAAAATATTTGTCAAGTTATTTCGATCTGCTAAAGTAAGTTTTTAAACGTGTAAGAAGATGATCGTGAGCCGTATTAATTGGGTTGACAATGTCATCTTAGTCGTTTGGGCTGTCTGAGCTGATTGGGTCGGTTGAGACGTTGCTTGGATATTGAGCTTCTCCTTCCTATTTATAGCCCATCTTTTTAGGTCGAACAAACTGAACTCATCAAATTTTTATATTAACTTTACTTTTTTTAATAATAAATGTGGGAATATATAATTTTAAAACTTTACATTTCACTATGTTATTTCAAAATTTATTAAAATAAATAACATTTGGGTTATTTAATTTTAATATTTATATTATCTAAATACAAAATAAGTCTTTTTCTAAAATACTTATCTAAAATCATAATATATGACTTACTCCAGTTTGAAATAATTAACTCTTCTATTTATTACCTAACCTTATTCTTGAAGAAAAAAAAAATAAAAATAAATAAACTGATAATAGAGTCACAATTATTTTTGTTGCTATGTGAGTTGCTAAACAGTCCAAAATGTAAATATATATGAGTTAATTTAGTTTAAATAATATATATATATATATTTACTTATTTATAGTACTAAATTTATTAGTCTAAAATATATTTCTTAATTTAATATACGTCTAACAATAAATAAAATGAATAAGTAAAAATATTAATATATTAATATATGTGTCAAGTAATTCAACATTAAAATTTGCTTAAAAGATAGATCTTTATTGATAATTAATAAAAAAATTTAATAATTCAGATGATACTTGATGGGTTCGGTAAACTCAATCCAGGAAAAAAGTTTAACCATTTTATCCAATCCACAGGCGGTTATCACCGGCGGTTATCATCGGTAGTTAACTATAAATAAGATTCAACCATTTCGACGGTTGACTATGGATAAGATCCTCCGTCTATATAAAGACATCATCCCAAGGAGAAGAGAGGAGGGGGAACGGGAGAAAACCGCAAGGAAAACCTCTGAAAACCTTCAGAAATGGAGATTAGAGAAATGGCCAGAGATGTACTCTATCTAAATGGGAAGGAGGCCAGCCCTCCATCATCCCAAGGGGCCAAGATAATTTCTGAGAGGCCGATCCAAACGATCCCCATCTCCCTCCAAGAGATTCCGTTCATGTGATATCCCTCCTGAGGCATACCTTTAAGTCGGTTGAACGCAATAAAACACTCCACCTACCAAATATATATCATCTATTTATCTTTCTATATTCTTGGAAAGACTTCTGATTTGAGCATCGGAGGGTTTACGGTTGGAACAATTCCCACCGACCTCTGACCACTAGTTTTCAGTTGTGTTGTGCAGGATTCAGATTTAAAACTATGGAGACGGATCCGTATCTGATCGACTAAAATGAAGATCTCATTTGTTACCCCAAATCCGTATGACAATTCAAATTTCTGGTACGCAACATTGACGTCGTCTGTGTGGGAAACAATTGAAAAGCCAGTTTTACCACTAAAAAGCATAAAAACAAAATTGAAGCCCTTATAGTAAGCATTTCAACCAGAGAAATTAGACGACTTCATAAACAAATGATGGCAGTACTCACCCTGCCATTGGCGCGTTGACGCTTGGGGGTTGGAGGCTACTTCCTATCTTCTACGATTTCCCAGTAAGGAGAAGTCGGAGAGCCAAGCCAAAGCCAAGTGACGCTCTCACCACTTCTAGGCTGTTTCACAAGTAGCCATAAATGAAACCGACAGACACTCTTCATAAAAGAGATCGATACTCAAGTGTACAATATATCCGTTCCAGACTCTTTGCGTCAAACATGCGGATCATTTTCCACCGACCGGTCATTTTATTTCCACTGATCATTTCACTCAAAATTACAACCGTCATTTTTCTCTCAAACTACCAGTTGTAAGTCAACCAATATTTTCTATCTTATAGAGGAAAGAAAGGGCGAAGCACTGAACGGCGTAAACAGAAGAAAAAAGAAAGAAAAGTCGGACAACAACGTATTCCGACATTTTCTCTCTAAAAATGTTGGACACGAAAACATTTCAGAATCTCCTCTCACAGGCAGCCAGACACGGATCCATTATGATTCTCTCTTTCATAAGCAACCGGATTTCCTATTTGCCCAGCTGGCGCTACAGTGCCATTCCAGCATTTCTCGACATCCAAAAGTCCATTCCGGTGTCAATTCAAAACCAACTGAAGCAAAGTCCACTTCATATTTCGTTCACTTCGAGAATTCCACAATGGAATCTCACTTCCGTAATTCCACAAGGAATGACCAACGTTGTCATGGGGGCTCTTTCTTCAACCACCCATACTGCAACTTCAAGAGGAAGAAATGAAGAAAGTAGCCGGCCTAGAAAACATACAGGCATAATAATCTACTACACTGATATCTACTCTACATTGCTATCTCACAGAAACAGTAATCCTAGCCTGAGGACGCATGGGCTAGTCAGAAGAAGTCACGCTAGGAGTCTCTCTCTCTCTCTGAAATATTCTCACTTGAAAGAAAAAAAATTAGATCTTTTCTTTTTATCCAAAAAAGGCCATTACTGACTTGAGTGTCGGAGAGTCTGTGGGGATCTAACCCCTTTATTCCTATGACTATCTTGTTTTCTTTAATGTTGTGCAGATCTTGAGTTAAAGAAACGAAGTGATCAGTCATCTCCAGTTAAATTCGGATCAATAGTCGCAACACTAATAATTTTTAAAAATTATTAAATCATTATAATAATAGTTTTTATACATTAAAAGTATGATTGTATCGCTCGATTTGATGGACTGAGGGTACAATATCTTTATTAATAGGTCATTGCCAAGTATTTGAATAATTTAAAAACTATCATTTATACATTATTACTTTGATGGAAAAACAAAGCTTACTATTTTATTAATGAATTGCAAAATTATCTTTATTAGTACAAATGTGTAATGAACGTGCTAGGATAAATATGTAATTAGTAGACATATTCAAATTATTGATAATTAACTAAAATTTATTTTAACATAATCAATTAATTTAACAAGTCTAGAATTAGGTTTAACTATTTAATTTATTGAGATCAGTTTTATGAACTAAGATTAAGACAATAAGTTTTTGTTTATTTTTGTAACAAGTCAAGCTTAACTAATCAGTTTATCATAAATTATAATATATAACATAATATGTTATTTTAAATTTGATACTTGTCTAAGTAAACTCTTGATATTCCATTCATTCATTATATAAATTATTAAGTTGGATTTAAATAACTTTTAACAAACAATTTCTAACCGAACTAAAAATACATTGATTTAATAAAAAAATTTAATAATACATTGTATTTCGTCCCGGGTTCTCGGTTGTTGTACAGATTATGGAGCCTTCCAATCTTTCACTGCGGGTCGATTTGGATTGGGTACGGTCTCTATCGCTGCTAACCTAGAACATGCACAACATAAATCACAAATAAGAGGTCAGAGGTCAACGAGGGGCTATCCCCATTGACACTCTGACGTTCACGTCAATAATATTCCGTACTACATGGAGAAATGTACGTTTAAAGGCAAACATAACGGGAGTGTAAAGATGCAGCGATGAGGGGAGTGAGACAAGGATGCATAGGGAGGCTTGAGCTCTATGAATACGCCTGACAGAGGGGTCACTTAGAGGTGCGCCCGACAGATGGGCGATTTAGAGATGCGCCCGCGGAGGGCGGCTTAGAGGTGCTTTAGACAAAAGGGTGGCTTAGAAGTGCTCTAGTGGAGGGCAACTTTAAGGTAAGCTCGGCAGAGGGGCGGCTTAGAGGTGAACCCAACGGATGGCGGTTTAGATGTACGTCCGCGAAGGGTGACTTAAAGGTGCACCTAGCAGAGGGTGCGACTTAGATGTGCGTCCACGGAGAGCGGCTTAGAGGAGGACTAAGTTGTACTGGTGAATCAACGTTCTAGTTACTTGAGCGGAGGATTGACTTTTGGATAGCGAGCTCCTGACTCCGGAATGGAGGGATCGTTGCACCAGGCTAGAGGGCTCCTAACTATGAGGCAGAGGCCTCCCGGGATGAAAGGCTCTTGTCTTTGGGACGGAGGGCTATTATCACCAGGACGGAGATCCCGTGACTTCGAGACGGAGGGCTGATGACCTCCAGAAGAAAGGCTGAGAGCCCCCGGGCGGCGGAAGGCTGATGGCTTCCGGATGAGAGGAGGACTGAAGGCCTCCTGGCAGCGGAAGGCTGATGGCTTCCGGATGAGAGGAGGACTGAAGGCCTCCTGGCAGCGGAAGGCTGCTGGCCTTCAGACGAGCAGAGGGCGGAGGGCCTCTTGGCAGCGAATTGCTGATGGCTGAAAACCTCTTAGCTGATGGAGGGCTGATGGCCTCCAGACAAAAAGAGGGCTAAGAGCCTCCTCGCAGTGGAAGGCCGTTGTCCTTCGGATGTGAGGAGGGTTGTGAGTCTCCTAGCTGGCGGAGGGCTGCTGGGCTTCAAATAAGAAGAGTGCTGAGAGCCTCCTGGGGACGAAAAGTCGTTGGCCTTCGGATGGGAGGAGGGTTGATGGCCTCATGGCGAGAAGAGGGCTAGTGGCCTCTGGGTCGCCATCACGCTTTCGTTGGAGATTGGTTAGTAATGGTTACGCCCTTCTATGAGGTCGACATCCCACTCTTGTTGGAGATTGGTTAACAACGGCTACACCATTCTCTGAGGTCACGATCTCGCTCTTGTTAGAGATTGACTAGCAACGGTTACACCCTTCTCCAAGGTCGCTATCACGCTCTCGTTGGATATTGGTTAGCAATTGTTACGCCCTTTTCCGAGCCATTTGGAGCCTCATGGAGCTTTTTGAGCTTCTTTAAACTTATCCCTCAAAACTTGAGGGTTCTTGCTTTTATAGTGGGATTTATAGATACACAATTTCTCCAAAGGTAATGTGGGACTTTTACTTTGAAAGAATATATAAAATTGTGGGCTTGCTGCAGGGCTTGGCATGTTGGGCCCATAGTTACTGGACCTATCACTAACCCCGATGCCCGTGAATCGAATTTTTGACCTCTGACTTGTTCATGATGGGTTGAGATATCCCCTCAAGTCTGACCTGGATTCATTGACCGGAAAGCTTGACTCTGGAGAGAGGATGGAACCGAATTGATAGTTGACTAACTTAGTTGGCCGCATCATTTGATCCGGAGAGCGGAACATAACCGAAAATATGGTTGTCCGATTGTGTTGATCAATACGCTTGAATCCGAAGAGTAGTGTAGAGCCTAAAATCTTTGTTAATCGGTTCCACTAACTAGAGCTCTTGAATCTGGAGAGCAAAGCGGAAACGGATATAGTAGTTGACTTGTTTGTTGACCGGTGAAGTGCTTGAATCCGAAAAGTAGTGCGGAGCCAAAAATTTTTGTAGGCCGGATCTATTGACCGGCAAAGTGCTCAAATCTAGAGAGAAAACCAGAAATGCGGGTCGACCGGATCCGTTGACAGGCAAACTGCTTGAATTCGGAGAGCTAACCAGAAATGCAGGTCGACCAGATCCGTTGACCCGTGAAGCGCTCAAATCCTGATAGCATACCAGAAATGCGGGCTAACTGAATCCATTGATTAGCAAACGGCTCGAATCCGGAGAGCAGACTGGATCCGTTGACCGGCAGAGTGCTCGAATCCGGAGAGCAGTATGATGCAAAAAATCTTTGTTGACCGGATCCAACCGCAAGACGTTTGAGTTTCAAACAAGATCCAAGAGCGTGCAGAGGAAAGATTTCAGGCTCGAAATCAGATCTCCTTGCTGTAAGGATGTGCTTCGAGAGATCGGGATGTGACTTGCCTTAAGATGGCCGATCGTTTAAGTTGTGATAAGACGATGCACATTGCGTTCCTTGGAAGGGTTCTGCATATCAGAGGAGGAAATAATTCATACGACAAGTAAAAGGAGAAAAAGGCAAAAACTACTACTTTTATTAATCAAAGTGCATCTACAATTTTCTTTACGAGCACGTGGTTCTCAACAGCAAAAGTATAAGAAAGAGGCAGAAAATATAGCACGGGGCATAAGCCCCATATAGACTGATCCGGATTCTCAGAGCATGATAGGCAAGAAACAACTCATCACCGGTAACCCAACAAGCCTAAGCAACCGGAGTGGCCCTTCACCTCCCCTCCAGACGGTACAAATGGTGGTTCAAGTGAAGTAGAGATCATGAATGGCTTGTCACACCGAAGGCAAGTCGTCCAATGACGGATCCACCATGATCTACTGTAATGTTCGGATATTTTTTACGATAAATTATAAATTTAATTGGGTATATTTAATTTTTAGTGTGTATTGATTTGTCTAAAAGAATAATAAAATATTTATGACATATAAATAATTAAATAATAATAATAATATGATATAAGTGGTAAAACGAAATAAATAAATAATAATATTATTATTATTATTAGCTAACAAACCCCTCAGCCTCCTCATCACCTCTCGACTCTTCTCCTCTCCCGTTTGGTCTCTCTCTCTCCCTACCGGCTCTCTCTTGCTCGCAACGGCCTCTGCAGAGGGGCCGTTCGGTTCGAATCTCTACCACCAACAGCCGATTCCTTCTGCTCCCTCACCATTTCGTTTCCATGGTCTATATAATCCGAGCGCTGGTGTGTGTATTCGGACGAGTGGAAAGGCAGAGAAGTGATGCTGTGAGGGTGAGCCAAGAGAGATTGGTGCTTCGGGAAGCCATCCCTGAGGCGTCTTCTTCATCGTCGTTGCCGATTGCTGTTGTGCCGTCGTTTTGGCCGTTGTAGGCTATGAAGCCAAAATCGAAGCCGGAACTGGAGCCGAACTCGAGTCGTGTTCAAGGACGGTGAATCAGGCAAGTGAAATCCTTCTACTGTCATTTCTCCTCTGATTTGCAAGTGAATCCCGTTTACTGTCATTTATACTCAATTTGCTAGTGACCCCTCCACTGTCGTTTCTCCCTGAAATCTTGCAAGTGAAGTCTCTCTACCGTCATCTCTCTTCCTGCTCTGCAAAATAAATGTTCCTCTATTACAATCTGCTCCTTCTCTTCTTCTAATTTTCATGATGCGGTTGAAATTGGGTATATGTGGAAATTGAATCGAGAAGAGAAACAGAGGTCGATGCTCTGTTCGGGGTTATCGATTCAGAACAGTGAGTTGATGAGTCACACGGA